>JAQIWG010000422.1:0-34497 GCA_034695025.1 Chamaedrilus cognettii
CCTGCTGACGGAAAAAAAAGTCCCCATTCTTTCCTATCATGACTATTTTTCTACTGTCGTTGCCACTTTTTCTAATTTTTGGACACTACCAAGCCTTGAATCAACTAAAAGACACACACCAACCATCACTTACCCTTCATATACAACCGCCACTCAACCTCCACTCAAACTTACTATATCTCAAATGTTTTTTTTCCCATTATGAGCAGCGGTCGCTACGGAGCAGGAGGAGCGCAAGTGTTAGCAGTGGGAACGCCAGTCCAAATTTGAGTGAGCAGTGGGAGCGCCGCTCCCGTGCGCTTTGCGTCGCTTTAACCCCTGATACTGTGACAGTGTAGTCATCTGGCTTCAGTCACGGTTTGACGGGTATCGATTGCTGCTGCGATACTGCAGAAGACCAGGGGGCTCATTCGCGTAGATATATTATTTTCTTAAGATAATCTTATGAAAATCATATCTTTTTTATTGGAAACTCCGCACAGTCGCGCGCGAACCGAATGATGACGTCACGGCGGTCGACGAATGTATTTTATATCTTTTAAATTTCAGTTCGAATAAAATTTAAGATTATCTTACAAAATGTACGTGAATGAGGCCCCGGGGTACCGTACTTAAGGAAACGCTATTTTTCGAACCAAACGTGGTCAGACTAACATCAGCTGTGAAACTCTGGCTCAAATATTTAGACTTTTTGTTCAGTCTGATGCCGGTTTGTACAGTCTGATCGCCAAATATATCAACTGATTTTAACATCCAAATTGTGATCAATTTTGGTGTATAGGGTTTTTAAACGGTGCAAGATATGAACTGAATAAAATCAGATTAAATGATACAAAAGCCTTCGCTTCAGCAATTTGCTTTCCTTTAATTTTCCCTGCAAGGTCAACGCGATGATGCCTGTTCGTTTTGGCTAAGATTTTAATTTTGAATCGTTGATTCTTGTTCTATTGCTGTTGAGATCGAGTTATGAACAAAGCGTTGTTTTATAATATTCTATTGTATTTTTCTCTTGATGTGCAGTCACGGTGCAAATTGTCGTTGTTATCGAACTGCATTGCGATGGCGTTGGTGTGCAGAGTTATCATTTGTCTTTAGGGCCGCTTTTGGAACTGTTGAATCCAAAATTGAGAATTCAACATACACAACATGCCTGCAGTGCTCACCATATCGCAAAACGTCTAACCCGTGTGAAAACATGGATATCAACAAAATAGACGGCAAAAAGGCGGTCAGTGTTTGTGATTTTAATGTTCCATTGCACCGAAAGTTAACGAATCTAATAATGTTTAACATGCACAAGTAAGTTAGAGGAATTTTAGGCGGACATGCAGGACAGGCATTACAAGGTTAAGGGAGGATTTTACGCTTTAGGACGGACACCCGCAGCCTTTACCGCAAGCGCTGGTAATACCCGGGACTTGTAAGGCACTGATTTTGGCTATTTGATGTTTGATTTTTCTGTAATAGGGACGACTGCTAAATGAAAAATATGCTGTTTAGTTATTTGGTCGAAATGGGTAAAATTTTTAGACCTGATTTCTTGAAATGGCTTTCGTCTGAAACTGCAAACAAAGTGTCTATCAATTAAAAAAAATAAAAATTATTTGAAGGATCAAACATACGCGACGACGCTGCAGCTACAATATTTGTGAGGAGTCCCAATTCTTAGGCACTATTTTAAATATTCAAGTTTTGGGGATTTCTGTTCCTCGGACGGTGTGGAACGTTGGAAACTAGCAAATGTTTGGTATTTTGTTGAAGTTTTCCCCGTTTTCTGCTGCTTTAATAGGACTTTTTGTTAGACTTCTTTGTTCAACTATATCGTTGTATGGATTATGGAATTTGCGTTAGTGAATCTATTATTGTGATGCACGATGAGGAATAATTTTATTGCTCAGCTCGCTGTTTGATTTTGTTTTAATTAAGCGGCTCGTATGATAGTATTCGCCGTTTAAAAATAGAATGCGCAAAGACTAATCGATCACGGATCTGGTTCCAATCGGTTTAGTACCACATAGGGCCATTTACTTGTTATATAACGCTTGAGGGTGGGTAGGTGGGTAGGGGTTTTGCTATAACTCGTTATAAGGATTGGATGGGTAGGGGACAAGAAATGTTATATAGCATTTGCCGAAAAAAATTGACTTAAATTTGTCCACCAACTGTCTCTTTAAAAGATTTGTTTTTTGTTTTTTTGGCCCTTTTTTTTGAGCTCTGGGGGTGAATGTTTCCGCAAATTGTTATGGTAGTCTGGCCCGGCGTTATAATGCATTATAAGGGGTAGGTAGGTGGCATACATAATGACATTTTTGGCGTTGTATGATATGTGAACGGCCCCATACACGTCGTTCTGTTTGAAGGCAAGTTGACGAGAAGATACAATGCAAACAAAACATCTTCAGGCATATATTTTCTGTGACGAGTGTGAACGGGGCCTGTAATACTGTCAAACATGAAATTTTCGCCTGCATGTCATTTTGGCGAAATTCACGAATTGGCAAAACTCGCAAAAAATACATGCGTCAAAATAAAGCTGCAGAAGCTATTTACAATGAGCAGTCCTCAGAAACGTGGAAATTAAGTGCAACCATTCTGCACTTAAGTGCAAAATTCTTAGAGCCAAAACTGCCAAAATACTGTAAAACATGAAATGTTTGCTGCATGTTATTTTCGCGGTTTTGCCTCTCAGAAATTTCACTGCCCTTTATTTTCGCGGTTTTTGGGGACTTCCCATTATAGTACCTTGTGTAGCTTAAATTTTTGCTGCATGTAATTTTTTCGAGTTTATCCCGCTTAGTGAAATTTGCGTAAATTATACGCATGCAAAAATTTAAGGGTTTACAGTAACATGCAGCTAATATTTCATGCTTGACAGTATGCAGTAAATAGCAGGTTTCTTGATCACTTTATTGACATAAGTTTTTGTTTTTTCATCCCGTGACCTCTAACCTTTTTCTCTCGTTGTGTTATTGTTGCATCGATTCACGACATCGATGGATTTTTAATTTTTTGCGGTTTTATCATCATTGCTTTGTCACGCGCCGTCGCTTTCGTCTGCGATTCAGTCTTGAACATTTACGTATTTGGATGTGAATTCTCTTATTTTTTCACGTACATAGATATAGCGTGTTCTTTCAGATATATTATATTAGATGTTGATGATGAATGAAGTACCGATTCGTTTCTCGCGCGTATATTTGTCGATGACGTTTTGTCGTTCTTGTGTGCGTGAGAAAATATTAAGCTATTTTATTATTCGATTCTTCTCAAGTGCGTGCTGGTATGTTGGTTTTTTTCTACTAGAAGCCAGTGAGCCGTCAATTTTTTTGGCACAGAAATCGTTTTAATCTAATGTTCTGACGCGCAAAGTTGTCACTTTCGCATTCAAATTTGTCGGTTTTGAGTCCGCAATCGACGCTTTTATAGGCCTATTGTCTATTTCGCTGTGGTTAGTTAATATAAAATATAAAACTTTCATGGCTATCGTTTTACAGCCTTGTGGTCTGCAAGACACTAGATTCTGATTATCGTACTTTTGTCGATATCTTCCTTCTGAGCTATGTAGTATTTCGTGACACCGTGAGGTGAAATACAGGTACTGGAGATTCTTCTAATACGGTTTCCTTCGTGTTGTATTTGTGATATTGAGAAGTATTTTCGTAATCAGAATACTGTAAAACATGAAATTTAGTCGTGCACATAATTCTGGCGAATTTCGCGAATCGGTAAACCTCACGAAAATGACATGAAACAATATAAAGCTACAGAAGCTTTATATAATTTGGGAGTCGTCCAAAACGGGAATGTAGCATGCAGTAAAAATTTCATGTTTTACAGTAATACTGCTTTAGTGTAGCTACACGCCAAAAATGGGCATTGAGAGGTCGACTACATCCAGAATTGAAATTTTAGAAATCAATAGAATAGATAAATATTATTTATTAGTCATGGAGAATTATATAAATTCCGTAGTCACATTGTGTTAGAGTTCCAGGGGCATCATTCACGAAAGTATCTGAGGAAAACCTTAGAGTGGATTCTATAGTCGTTCCTTTGTTCCCACTGTTACCTTTACCTTAGCTTAGGAGACAATTTAACAGCAGCCCATAACCGCCATTCAAAGTAGCTATTTGTTTAGTCCATTTAAAATAATATACGACGTCATTAAAGTATCGTGACGTCATAGATTTCAAGCCAAATAATTGATGTTGTCATTGCATTCAAATAAACGTCATTTCTTGTGGAAATTATTTTATTTTTTTTTTTATTTTTGAACATATTGCGCGTTTTTTCGCATGGCGGCGAAGGGCTGCCGTTATATTCTGTTCCTTAGCAAGAACTTTGCTTAGCCGGGCGTAAAGGTACATCTATAGAATCCACCCTTAGTCGTAAGAACTTCTGAAGTAAGTCTTAGGAAATAAAATTTTTCTATTTAAAACCGCCACGTGCAAATCAAATGATGACGTAATTGCTTTCAGCGAACAGATAGAGGAGTTTTTAAAAATCTTGACTTTAAAAGCATTGGAAATGTACGTGAATGAGGCCTCTATTATATCATCTGAATATTCCGCAATGAACGCTGTAATATGAGGGTATTTGTGTTTAGTAATTGTGATTATTTCTTGACTATGACGTTACTGTTAAATTTGTTGAACAACCTACTCGTCATGGATGCATTCAAAAATAGTATAGCAATGATAGTTATTCGGGCTCTTACGTCTGATTTCAACATTTCTATTAATATAAATTACGACAGTATTTACTTCTTTTTCTGTTGCACTATTGGTTGTCAGATAAAGACTTTAAATTTTAATAGTTTATACAACATGCAGATGTGCAGTCTCCAAATTGTACTGCCCATATAAATACTAGTATCATATTGTTGCTATTAATTGTAGTTTATTAATGTTAGTAATCCTTTTGAAAATAGTTCAATAGATTTTTGAAAAATCTACTGTAGTGTCAAGATCTTTAGTGTTTGGATGGATATCTATAATTAAACTATATAATTACGTTCTGTGCACATAATTTTCTCCAAAACCTGTGTCATTTTCATTAACTCAAATTGCGTTAAATATTTGTAGGTTGTTTCCAAATTGCTCATTAGTAGCGCATCATTACAAAAGTTGGTTAGTTTTTTGCGAAATTTCCTTGTGCACACTATCAGTGTTTAAACTTATTTCTGTTATCTATGCGTTTCAATCTTGCATGGTGGACATTGGCTTGTGTCGTGTTCGTTTTTTCATTCTCGTGAGTGTCGACCTTTGTGACTTGTTTGATGAACTGGATGGTCGTTGCTGTTGCCATCTTGATGCTCAACAAAACCCAACAAATGATGATGCTGTTGTGCTGTATGTGGTGTTCGTCGTTTTTTGAGTACATCGGTGAAAGCTGAAGCCAGGGACATTCAATTAATTCGGTTCGGGGCTACAAAAAATTTCATAAGGTTTCGGGGGCAGAGCCGTTCAAAAACTCGAATAGACTCAATTTCGTAATGATTATGAAAGTTTGTTGATATATACAATGCCGATTATTGGTATTGAATATTCATTTAGATAAAATGTGGCTATTATTAGCGCTGCATCCGCGATGCATTTTCTATAAAAAACATATTGAACAATATGTGCATTTAATGTATCAACAGTTTAGAATTGAGTATTTTGTCACACCATCTGCGGGGGGCAATTCAAATCCCTTCGTGGGCCGTCTCTGGCCAGCGAGCCGCCTATGAATAGCACGGCATTAGGCGCAGCAAAAACCTAGCTATCAAGGAAAATCCTAAAACCGGGTTTTTTCAATCAAGCATTAGCGTCTCTTTCAACGATGCATTTTTTCATGCAGATTTGCATGCATGAAAAGTTGATAACTAAACTACGAGCGCTGACGTCACAGTTCCAGTGACTGCTGCACCGCGCGTCGGCTCGAAGTGGTAGGCTGCAGTCAATGATTATTGCATTGTGACGCTAGCTCGGTGTTTGTATTTTAATTACGAACTTTTCATGCATGCAAATCTGCATGCAAAAAATGCATGGTTGAAAGAGACGCTTAGATCAAGATCCGAGGTCATGACCTCATTCGATCCAAACATCTGACTGATCTTGGATTTATTCCACGCGATGTGGTACTGGTTGGTTGTTGATTATAATCTCAGCTTGAGATCTGAACACGTTGAAAAACCTGATCTAGATTGCTAAAAAGTAACGCCATGAAATAAGAACTTATGTGATCAGTTAATATTGACAGTCGTGGTGTGGTTTGAACTGTTTCGTTATGAAAATAGTGGCACAAATTAAACATAACTTTATTTCGTAGGTGTTGCAACAAATTGAAACAAAAACTCAAAATCTGCCACATCTCCACTTGTTGTATTACATCAAGAAAATCCAAAATTTAACGATTCCTATATATATGGGCAATTCCACGAAAAGGTCCGCACAGGAGCCATCGTGTCGTATATCATTTAAAGATAATTCAAAGTAAACTTTTGATCTTTTTACGCGAAACCTTCCATGTAAAGCAAGAATTGTGCTGCCTACATACCTACAAAATTTCATTATTCGGCAAAAAAACCACCCCTGTAAGAAATGATCGTGTCGGACGGGACAACCCCTGGTGTCAGACGTGACAAAAAATGATAAAAGCTTAGGCCTATTTCATGCATATCATTCTATGAAACAATAATACAGCTTGGGCGACTTTCAATTTTGCCTCAGGTCATGCCTGGCTGCGCCCGATTTAATCATTTTTAAAAGACAACTTTTTAGATCGGACGCGTCCGATTAAATTAATTCATTTTAAAGGGTTTTGGCAACGTTGATTAATTTTTAAAGGGCAACTTATTTAATCGGCCGCGTTCGGGCCGCGTCCAATTACATTAAATTTAAAGGGTTTTAGCAATGCTGGTTAATTTCTATTCTGATAACACTCCTTTTATACATCGTACTGTACAAGATATGTCTAAATACAAGCAGCAGAATCAGACAAAATCGAGCAAATGCTTGGGCACCGTTGAAAAATTGTTTTCTCTGATGTCCCGTTCGACACCCACCTTCAAGCCGTTTTCTCAAATATTAAGATACATTAAAATCAACAACATGTTTAGATTCATCACAATACGATCTACAATTTGGTAGGCCAAACATCACTGTTGGTCTTAGTTTGTGTCCAAAATGTAAAATTTTGTGCTTCTAAATATCCCGTCCGACACCGTGGAATTGCCCATATCGGTTTGACATGATACATAAATTAGAGCTCAACCGCTAACTTCCTATTTAATACAAATATTTTCATAGATGTTATGTCAAGCTTGACCACAGCAATCAAGAATAGAACTTTTTTCCTAATTATATTCCAGATCGGAACATCCAATGATGACAGACCGAGTTAAACTCAAAAAATTACTTATGTACTGTAGCATAAAAGAATATCTTCAACGCAAATTTAAATCTATACATCATAAACACGTAAAGGAAATACTAAACAACTTTTTCGAAACTTTAACCGGCATAACACAAACTGTCACTTTCGTCTATCGCGCTTTAAACAGTTTAAATTGACCCGCCCTACTTAATAATGCCACGAGGCAGGATTTCTCAAATAGGGTTTAATGAATCCCGGCCCGGTGAATTAGCCACAATGACTAAATTCACGATGAGCGCGCGAAAACGGCTTTCAAATATTTTCTCCGACCAGAATTCAATTATGACAATTTTTGACTCTTCTCTGTCAGAAAAATACCAGTCATTTCAGGTTTTTACTGTTTCTCCGATCACTCTATAAAAAAAAACTATTTGTTACTACTTTGTTGTTTGTTTGAAAGTTTTCTGAGAAGCGCAGCCTTTGGGCACAAGTCGACAGTTGGCAATCATAATCATCAACAACGAAGGTCAACAAAAACTATTTCTCAAAGCGCATTCAAGAAACTGTCAGTAATCGGCATAGACACGTGAGGACGCAATGATAGGCACCGAAATATTAAATCTGCCCTCTTTCTCCTGGCTCCTAACCGTATTCACTGCAGCATATTTTACAATTGTAAACTATACTCCACCCAATACCGTTAGGAGCGCCCAGAGCGCTGGATTCAGATTCAATTTTCGATGCCGGTGGCTGCGGAGGGTGGACATCAGAAGTACTGCCAGTTGCCGAGCGCTGCATCTTTGATAGAATCTACGTACTGCGCGGGAACCCAGTATATCCAGTAGCGCGACGCCTCCGTCGGGCCCAGCTGAATGCCCTGCACGTCAGCAAATGATGCGTAAAATAATAGCAATAGCAATATTAAATAACCTTCTGACAACTTATACAGTGGCGGAAAATGATCGTCAGTCACCGCAAGTTTCAAGTAACTAGATGCCTGTTGCAGCTCCGCTTGTAATCATCCCATGCAAATTGGCGCAAAACATGCTGCAAACATGTAATTTTCCCGAATTTCGCGAATCCGCAAAAACTCGCAAAAACTACACGCAGCAAATTAAAGCTGCTGAAGCTATTTATAACGGGTCATTCTCAAGAACGCGAAAATTAAGTGCAGATATATTTCTGAGAGGCAAAACCGCAAAAATTACATACAACAAAAATTGCATGTTTTACAGTATTTAGTCTGCAGCTCAGAGCTGATGCCGATCCACATAGATGGACATCATATTTTAACCCCAGTCGGGCCAGTATCGACCTATCGCTAAGAATTGGACTTCATCAGTAGGCTATAGTCAATTATCAACGAACTCAAATTCAAGTAGATTGTATTTAAGTCCGTCGACGAAAGGGAAGCCAAACCTATTGCAACCGGTAGTCACTGCTTTAATCTATTTCGAAAGGATTTGGGGAGTTTCAATTTTGCATCCGGTAGCGACCGTTTGTCACCGCCTTCATTTATTTCAAAAGAGTTTCGACAACCAAAAATTTTTCGCCCGTCACCGACCGGTAGTCACTGCTTTCATTAATTTCAAAAGAAGTCTGGAAACTTTCAATTTTGCCTCCAGAAGCGACCGGTTATCACCACCTTCATTTATTTCAAAAGGGTTTCAAAAACTATAAATTTTGCGCCCAACAGCGACCGGTAGTTACCGCTTTCATTAATTTCAAAAACGGTTTGGAGACTTTCAATTTAGCATCCGGTAGCGACCGTTTATCACCACCTTCATTTATTTCAAAAGGTTTCGACGACACACAACAAGCGTTGACGAGTCTGTCTGGTATGACTATTCTTTACCATTCACAAACATTTATTACTATTCATTACTATTCATCACTATTCATTACTATCAAGGCTTGATCTACCAGTCGTCAAAATCGCCAAAAAAGAATGTTTTGAGCAGTTGACAAATTATTTTTCCATTTGGCGAAAGCCCTTGGAGAATGTTTTATTCATCCTTGAAGCTCAATAACGGCAATATGGTCATAAAAAGAGCAATAAATTTAATAATATTCAAGCGCACTCAAAGGGAACAAATGACAATGTGTCACAAATTTTGCAGAAATATGTACAGCCTGGCGAAATAGCAAGTCATTTGGCGGATGCTCGGTGAATGTTTTTCAAGACCCAGATCGGGTCCTGTCCTCAACTAAATATGATCCTCAACTAAACGTGATCCTCAACTAGACATGATCTTCAACTAAATATGATCGTCAACTAAATATGATCCCCAACTAAATATGATCCCCAACTAAATATGATCCTCAACTAAATATGATCCCCAACTAAATATGATCCCCAACTAAATATGATCCTCAACTAAATATGATCCCCATGTGATCCTCAACTAAACATGATCCTCAACTCAACACGATCCTCAACTGAATATGATCCTCAACTAAACATGATTCTCAACTGTCATGATCTTCAACTAAATATGATCCTCAACTAAACATGATCCTCAACTAAACATGATCCTCAACTAAATATGATCCGAATACTAAGATATAAATGCAATCAAAGGGAACAAATGAAAATCAATGCGTAACAAATTTGGTGAAAAAAAGTATGGCTTGGCAAAATAAAAAGTCGTTTGGCGAATGCTTGGCGAATTTTTTTCAAGACCCAGATCAGACCCTGATTACTATGCATGTACTGCATCCCGCACCTCGACACGCAGCAAGTACCGGTATCCGCCGGTACTCGAATGCCGGCACTCGAACGTTTTAATTCGTTTCACCCTTTGTCTGTCAATTATTATGTTATCACTCCTCCACTCACTGATGTCTTCATTAACTTTGTCTTTTTCACGTTTATCATCATATTGTACGTCATTGAAGTCTTATCTAACCTATCCGATACCTTTTATAACGCTGTCCCGTGTCCGCTACCATTCCTTGGTCATCTGGAAATGTTATAACCTTTCAGCTGGTAACCTCCTACTTTGAGCCCCCTTATAGTCCCTCATTTCCTCCTGCAACATTGTTTCTGCATAATAGCGAGAACAAGAGCGGTGACAACAGACATCCTTGCCTTATTCCTCTTCCAATTAAGCCTGGTTCTGAATATCCTTCCTGGACCCCCACTATTGCCTCTTGGATGGCGTTTTTTACACTAACCGTCTATCCCTCCAATCCACTCCTAAACGCTTCAGAAAACTCATCTTCTTCACCCAGTTTACTCTGACGAATGCATTCTCAAAATCAATAAAACATACATAGGTATCATTTCCATATTCTAGGCTTCTCTCACTCAGCATTCTCATTCCAGATTTCCTACCTAGTACCCATTCCTTTCCTGAACCCAAATTAGTATCTTGAGCATGATATAAAGCAATATTAAGTACCGTACTACATTGCAGAGAAATAAATGATAATTATACATTAATTTTGATTGATCATCAAGCAATACATTAAACACAGTACGAGCAAGTGTTTATAAACAACACTAATATTATATGCAATTCGCACAAAAAATTAGAAATAACTGAGAAAATTATGTCGCTAAAGAAAAATTAATGGGAGAACCAGTTTTATTGCCACTTGCTAAGAAATCAATACGTGGCACTTTGCACTAACAATCAATAACACATTGAGATTTAAATATCAATAGCCGTATAAATAGCCAAGCTAACAAATCAGCTCTTATAGGCTCTTACCTAACTACCCTAACCGCCTTTTTTTGTCTAATCCGTTAATGTCCATGTTTTCACACAGATTTAGACGTATGCGCCTTTGTGAGGACTGCAGGAGCTGGGTTTTCATGGCTGGATGCCCTTCCTGACGCCAACCAAATAAATAATTACCTGTCACGGGGTTAGCAGCTAGCGACACTTGTGTGTTTAACAGCCTTGCTGAAGGGCCTGTAACTGTATGGTTTCATAGTTGCCGCCACGGGGACTTGAACCCTAGTCCCCTGGACTCGAAGTCCGATGCCTTAATCGCTACACCACAGTGCCAGCAACAAACACGGCTCTAGGCTCTTACCATTAAGTGATACTCTTCGTGCCCCTCTATAGGTTCGCTGACTATCGCTTTGATCGACGTCAAGCCAATTTTCTCCGTTCGTTCTGAAGACAGACATACGAAGACCATAGTAATTAGAATAGAGTAGTAATGCGAATGAATGGTCTAATGTTTATCTTATGCAGTTCATAATTACCGCCACCTTGTTTTTGAATGTGAATTTAAGGTCATAGCAGTTGCCCAGCGTAGATAACCGGATTTGGGCATTTATGTCACATCTTAGGAGATATTAATCATGACGTCACTATTGACAAATTTATTCTTAAGAAACTCAGCTATCCAGTGATAGATCCAGTTAATTCTTGCATTTATGTGAAAAACAGGAAACAGTGTGTGTTTTACCAAATATCTTTGAAAAGTTAAGAATAAAAATAATTCATTCACAGTACTCGATCCACTATATTATACTCTGACGAAGACAATCGTTAATTAATGCTTATAAGTGTCACATTTCTACTCCTATTAATAGTCACAAAATATAATTGTTTGTAGGCAAAAAAACAGCAAAACTTGAAATTTTAACTGCATGTTATTTTCACGGTTTTGCTGTTTCTAATTTCGCAGCACTTAATTCTCACGTTTCTTGAGGACTGACTGATACATAGCTACTGTAGCTTTATTTTCGTGTGCATAATTTGCGCGAGCTTGACCGATTTGCAAAAAACACAAAAATGACATGCACATGTAATTTCATGTTGTACTGCAGCCAATTTTAAACTAGAGCAACCAAATTAATGATATGGCGACAAAGTATTTTTGCCAGTGCATGCTTACATTTTCAATACTGATCTGCCAATCATAAACAGATGCTTTCACAAGCGTCGATACTCAAATATATTTCACTAAACTTAAATACCCCTACAAGCTGGGGAACAAAAGAATTGACTCGCAGCCCAGAGCTCCTCAGGCAAGTCGTAAAAGGCGACTAAAGAGGCGAGAGCAATTTATACTTGGCCCTCTGCACAGAACCGGATTGCATAGTCGTCGTTACTACACAGTCCTTAAGCTCCTAAAACTAAAAGAGAAAAATCCATTCGCCGAACCTTTGGTGCCGATCCAAACTTGGTCGTTCTCGAGCTTGAAGGTGAGCCTGACCTTGCCTCCAACCTTGTTGTACATGCCGGCGAGGGGCGTGGGGGGCAGGGCATCGCGCCGCCCTTTCAGGCCCGGCATCAGATCGTCGGGCCTGCCATACTTATCGAGCACCGCCTTGTGAGGCTGCACGCACGCAGAGACAACTAGATACACTGAATACAACTCAAAAACATATCAAATCAATATACAACACAACTTAATACGTATGGACCAAATATACAATACAACGCCATACATATTAACTGATATATACAACATAACTCAATACGTATTAACTCAACATACAACATAACTCAATACGTATTAACTCAACATACAACATAACTCAATACGTATTCAACACAACATAACAAACAACAGAACTCAATACAGAGTCAAATTGTAAATGGTATTACAAATACAACTCAATACCATACTCAATTAGATACAAATACGACTCAATACAACAAACTCAATGCAATACACATACAACTCCGTATCATCAACTTTTGTGGCGTAGATTTGTTTTTGTTTCTGTATTTTAGGGACCGTGTGTCCCTAAAATACAAAAAAGTAAAGTAAAATACAAAATACAAAAATTAAGGGCTATGTACAGTCCAGTTCTTGTGGCGTAGATGATCACTCGTGAAAGCTGGCAAACTAACACCATGCCTCTGTTATACGCAGCCAGCATAATACTAGTTACTCCCATTCGAACTAAACTGAACTCTGCGATTGCCCGTCTAACCGGACCGAAGCGAGCGCACACCTTCTGTCGACAGAGGGGCTCGCTGGAGGCCGCGCTGCCCGCCTGGTCCGACTCCTTGAGGGGCTTGGACGTCGTCTGGTTCACCGACTGGATGTCAGTCGTCTTACTGCCGACCACCATCACCTTGGAGCCCGGCGTGAGCTTGTGCTCCCTCAACGACACCTCGTCCTTCATCAGGCCTGGGCGGGGGGAGAGAGAACCAGAAATAAGAATAACAATATAACAATATAATATGTATAAAGTAGACAAAACCGCCCATTAATATAATAAATAATCTGCATATTTTGATGTATAAATATATAAAAAATGTAACGAAAACTGAAAGATGTTTTTTGTATGCGTCAGTCAAATCACGAAATATCTAAACTTAACAGCACTGCAAAAGCCTGCAATAAACATCATATGATCATAAAATCCTCTTTTTCAAGATAAATTCTAATTGCAGTACTATAATTTCTGCAGAAAAATTTAACAATAATATAATAATACAATTCACATTAATTCATATTAATAAGTTATAGATTTGGATTCAATGATTGATCAGTAACTCGATCTCATCATCTCAACACGTACTCATACAAGTGATCCACCACAGACACACAACTCGGAGGACATCAAGTACAAGCAGAATCACAAACCTTTGAACATGATCTTCTGATTAGCTACTTCTACGTCGGTCAGTAGCCGGATGTGTTCCTTCAGTCGCAGCACGGTCGCGTCGACGGGAAACGTGACATTGAAGCTTTGTTTGTTGTAGACAACCTTGAAGTCCACCATCTCCTGATTGGCTGCTTCCACCCCTTGCTCTGCCCCCGACTCCGCCTTCTCCCCCGCCGGATCAACATCGACCTTTTCCTGTTGATCAGGGTTGCGAGGGGTTGCTAGGGGTTAGCAATAATTATTACATCACAGTGACGAACTAACACTCGCTGTGGTGTATCGTGTCGGTGTGGTGTGGTTGTGTGGTGTAGTGGTGTTGGCATCGTAAGGCGTCGGACTAACAGGCCAGAGACTTGGGTTCGAGTCCCCATGCTGCTAACTATGAAATCATGCATTACAGGCCCTTCAGCAAGGCTCCTTCAGCAAGGCTGTTAAACACACAAGTGTTGCTAGCTGCAAACCCCGTGCCAGATAATTATTTATTTGATTGGTGTCAGGAAGGGCATCAGGCCGTAAAAACCCAGCTCCAGCAGTCCACATCAGAGCGCAAAAAGGTCAAGCCTGTGTGATTAACACGAACATTAACATACTGGACGTCAAAACTGGCAGTTAGTTTATAATGACTAAGGTCCAGTTGTTCAATAGAGAGTTATTTGAATGATCCAGGATTATTTGAATAACTCTCCGATATGGGCGAGTTATTTAAATATCTCCGATCCAATTTGTGAGATCTGATTGGAACGCAATGTCATTTTTGTTCAGTGGCAATTTAAAACCATACAACACTCAATTGAGCAACTGGGCCTTACTAACCACGTTATGGCAATACCGCGTTCATCAGATGCTCATAGTTAAGTTTTTTTTCCTTATAATTATGGAGCAGATATACGGTACGACAAAATATATCGTATAGGTTGAAATTGAGAAAAAAAAATTGAGGATATTTCTAGCAGACCTAGTGCAATGCACCTAACTGCTTCATGACAATTTGTCGAAGTGATATTTATTTGTGATCAGCTGTACGCGATCTTGTTACTAATTAATAATTTATTTGTAGCGCTCAGTTCACACATTATCACTTAATCCCTATTGAAAGCAAAATGTGAGAAGGTTGAAGTAAGTCAAATTGCTGTTAATTACATCATTAATCATTAATTCATTAATTAATTCATTACTTAGTAATTAAGGGTCAAATAAAATTTAAAATCTGCCCGCCTACCCGGGGGTCGATTAAACCTTCGGCTCCATCTAGTGGCGGTACTTGAATCTCCGGCGATGGGGGCAAGCCTTCGATGGATTTCACATCATCGGCACCTAATGCAACAAAGTACAACAGGCCATACTTTCAAACAAAAAATCTATTTCAAACATAAAAATAACGAAAAAATTACGATGTTAATTGGAACAAAAACATCAAACAAGCACATCAATTTGTCACTATGTCGTTGCTCATCAGCTCCTCACTTCGCAAGTTGACAATTTAAAATAAAAATGCAATCAATATCAATTTGCAAGTTGTGAAATTATAGGGCATATTCAGCAGGCCTAGGAAAGATAAATTTAAACATTTTCCAACAATTAAACCAAGTGATAATGAAACGCTTAAAACTGTTCACGAATTTCAAAGTTTGCCGACCACTGTATCATTAATTAATTAATTAATTCAATTACAATACAGCTCTCAAAGCAATGAGCAGATTATACCTGCACCAGAGATGTTGCTTTCGCCATTCAAAAGTTTCGCGGCGTCCGTCGCGTTTGTTTCTGATTTTTGCGCATCGTCGGACATCGCGATTATCTCCGCAGCAGCAGCTCTTTCTGTCTCGGGTTGTTGCGACTCGGTTCCGTTAGTGTTCGATGGTACCGGCACTAGAACGAAAGAAGAATAAAAAATGCAAAAAAATTAAAAATATGACAATGTCTAGAATTTCAATATAATCAATTACTTATACCCTGATCAAACATCACAAATAGTAATTCAATTATAAACTAAAATCAGCCTACATATAAGTTCCATTATAATATATGCATAATTTATTTATTATATGCACAATTGTACATTAATGTTTTAGTTTAAAATCAGCCTACATATAGGTCCCATTAATCCACTATTATATGTACATTAATCTAAATATCTCAAATTGATGCTCAACATCTATATCAGTGTAAGTGGCAATTTTTTTCGACAGGCTTACCTATGTATGTAGGCTTATATTATATTACTTATGAAGCTGCTTCTGGAAAGGTTTACAACAACGCAGGGCATAATATCCTGCAGAGCCTACATGAAACGCGATCAATAAATAATGATTAGAGCTCTGTTACTGTTAACTTGCTAAGTTAAGTTGCAAGTTAGGACTAAGGTGAGGGTTATGGCTAGGATTCTGCATATCATAGGTTAGGTTATAATGCCCATCATTGTTGCAACCCTTTCGAAAAAATCTTCCAAAAACTAGTTAGTAACTAGGTAGGGGCCCATTTCACAAATGAGCATAGGTATTGTTATGAGTTACGACACAAGTGAAATAAGCTATACCTTCACCGTTATTATCATTCGACGCCATTAGGGTGAACAAAGCCGCTGCCGCCGAAGAATTAATCAAACGAAGCAGAGCCTTGGTGGGGGAGGGGAGGGGTGAGGATTTATTACAACATTCCTAATTACAAGAAAATGAACGACGCAAATTATGAACAAGCCGTTTCGATTAGGGAGCAAATTTACACCAATCAGCGAGCACGTTGTTCTCGCTGCGGGCCTGTTACAGCTGCTTCCTGTCCAACCACGAAATAAAATTAGATCACTGTCGAAATTTTAGGATAAAAGGATAATTAGGATTTAGGATAATTTGGTCTGCCCGTTGAGGCATAATATAAGTTGTCGGCAGCATGAATAGGTTGTCGGCAGCATCAAATAAGTTGTCGGCAGCATAAAATAAGTTGTCGAAAGCATAAAATATCGGCAGCATAAAGTAACTAAGTAAGTAACTGTTGTCGGCAGCAAGAATCAGTTGTCGGCAGCATTAAATAAATTGTTTGTAGCATATAATACAATGTCATGTACTTTGAAAACTATTTTTTTTAAATGCACCGTCTTTCCCTTGGTTACGTCATAATAATTTATTTACAACCATTTCGTTGTAAACACTAGGCCTGCAGCCTAACATATATGTCAGCCTAATGATAGTTTGCGTAGGAAAATCCTATACTCGGCTCGAGTGAGATAGGCGCGATCATTTGCGTGCGCGATGATGTTACCTTTCATGGCGATCGGACAATGCGAGATTTACACGCGAAGCCAAGGTAGGCCCGCACACCAAGCATACAAATAGATAGGCCACCACGCGCAATGATAGAGACGTATTTCGTGCGTGGAACACAAAAAGGGGATTGTCAAATGCGCTCCAAAAACCTCAAATGCATAGCGGTTAGATCAAACTTAAAAGAAAATCTATTGGCCCTTTGGTGTGAATCTAATTTTAGCAACTAATACTATAATTGTTTAATAAACGCTATGTTTTTTGTTTGTTTTTTGCTATAATATAACAAAAAAAACATATTGAAAAAAATATAGCATATTATGCTATATTAATACATTCTATGTTAATTTAATTGCTGCCATTTGAGCGTAGTGTTGTCAATCCCCCTTTAGCCCCACACGCCTTCAGTCCCATCATCCCATGCGCCTCTATAGTTTGTAGGCTATCATCCCTGGGGGTAGGCTACTACCCTCTCTACTACTACTACTACTCATCTAAAACAACATTACAGCACTATTTTGCAGTTAACCTATTGAAATGCAGACGTGGGTAAAAATAAATAGAAGATGGCTTATAAGAGGACAAAATACCACACAAGGACAGCAACATAAATAGCATTATATACTAGCATTTAACAGTATATTCAAATATCACACTTCACTGTTCACAATGTCATGAGGTCTGCGAGCCTGTGCCAGGACATCATGTTTTCACTTAGGGCCGACTTAGTTGAAAAAGCACTAAACTGTCGCCAAAAAGAACATTCGTGATCAAAAAGTGTTCCTACAAAATCATATAATATTGACAAGAAGTACTGTCCCAAAATCTGTGCAAAGTTGTGTTTTCGCTTAGGCCTAATTTTTAGTGATAAACATATTTACATGAAAAAATGGAAGGGGGGCTTTAGGGACGGACGTTTTTCCAAAAAATGTGCTGTGTACGACAGTACTTGGTTAGAGTCTTCTTCTCAAATTTACCTATGATCTTAATTGTCATTATAGTAATTTTGTCTAGTTGCTTCAATAAAATCAATTACCAATTGAATAAAATGATTGCAAAATGATTCACTGTTTTAGAATTGAACGATGCAACTTGTTTCTCCCCTCTTCACATTTCTGGATTCATCTCTCGGTTTTCTTTGTCATTTCAGGTACGCGTGCAATTCATATATTAGATGTCTTGTGTGACTCAAGGCTAACTGTCCCTAATTGGACTACATTTTCATGCCATTATATTGCAGTTTAAGCAAGCATAGAAATCTGCAAATTTTGATTCGTACAACATAGCAAACTCAGAGTCCCTTGACCTTGATCTGTCCGGCAAACTTGTTCGTTAACTGGGGTGCCACTTCTGATGACGTCCACACAGTCCTTCTCCAATGACTGCTATGTCTCTGTCTCTGCCTGTGTGAACAAAACACTAGGGTCAATTACCCCTTGCAAGAAGGGGAACAAGGATTTGGCTTATAGCGACTAGAGAAGGGGGAGCGGTTTAGTGGCGCCTCTCTTATACAGAACTGGACGTTAATAGTCTTTACTTCTACAAAATGGATCTTATACACAATACAAATACCTTCATGCGTTTGGGTAATTTTTATGCCAAACACGACAGAAAATATACAAAAATTTGACAATTCTATAAGGCGCGTTTACATTCAATTTGTTGCCCGGCCAGGGCTGCTGCTATCCTTAGCGATCGCTCAGCAGAGCAACCCCATCAAGCTGGTCTGCAGCCCCCACAACTATCTCAACGTCGTCGGGCTGACTGCCCTGGACGCGCACATGGTTACCCTCAGCGAGGCGGAGGCTGAAGCCAGCTGTCATCAGCTGGCAGCACTGGAGGCAAGCATTCGCGCGGGGTGTAACGGGCGTCAGAGCTGCGTGGTGGGGAACCAACTGGAAGTGACGGAGGAGGAGTGTCCGGGCATTAAGTCCCTGTCTATCGATGTTTTCTGCGCCCCCAACGGTTAGATTAGGATCTTTTTTGGAGCTTGAGCTTGTAGTATAATTCTTTGGTTACTGAACTTCAGTAATTTTTATCTTCATTAGTTTTTTGAGGATCGTGATTTTACTCTGTTATGTTTTTCTGAAGTTTATCTAAGGGTTGCTGTCGCTGCGTACTGTTAAAAGCACCCATTGCAAGCTGGGGAACAAAAAATGATTGGCTTGCTGCACAAAGCTCCCAGGGCGAATAGTAAAAGGCAACTAAGGCAATCGTAAGAGGGGAGCGGTTCTGTGGTGGCTCTCTGACACAGAGCCGGTCTGTAATAATCTTTGTTACTATACACGGTCCTTATACTACAAATCCCCCTCTATTACATGTTTCGTACAGTAGGCCTAGTTTGAGAATATAACTGAATATATGATATATGAATGATGAGAATATATAATTGTGATGTCTATAGGCTGTGGTAGAAAGTGCTGTCTGCATTGTGATATTTTAACTTACATGAATCTTCAAAAGAAATGAGTACTAAATTGATTACTTTTACCTCAAATAGCGCAATGAGCTTCTCTTAAACGATTTATTGGTTGGTGTCAGGAAGGGCATCCGGCCGTAAAATCTCAGCTCCAGCAGTCCTGATCAGGGTGGGTGAAAACGTGTAAACCTGTGTGAAAACATGGACATTAACAGATTACACGATAAAAAGGACGTTAGTTAGTTAGTCAAATGATTTCTTAGTTATCTTTAGCACACTAGAATATATTTGTCGTGTTTCAAACCATTCAGGTACTGTCGTGAACCATCCAGCGTTACATCACCAGCATGAGCTGAATGCTCTACGGCATCACCACAGATCGAGTCCCTACACGATAATGTGTCACGATGTTCATTTTGTGTCGAAGCCGAGGAGCACCTACTTGGAAACGGACGACGAGTTTAAAACAGTTCACATGAAGCAAAAGATCAAGACACACAAGAGCAAAGTAAAAAAGCGTAAGAAACTTTTAAAGAACGTAGTCTCTGATGAAAGCAAGGGCAAGTTTCATGAAAAGAAAATGAAGCAATTGTTGTCAGAGAAAAGCAAGGCAGAAAGAAAGAAAGCGAAGCAACTACTGAAACAAACTGACTTTACCGAAGAGGAATACGGTAAATATAGAAGTGACATGAAAAAGAGTAAGAAGAGGAAAAAGATGAGAAAGAAGTTATTTGAAGATGAATTACAACGCTCGGAAGAGATGGCAAAGAGAGGTAAAAGTGATGAAGTGAAAAGAAGACGAGGATCGAGAGCCCCTTCAAACCTTGAATCGTTTCAAGTTCACAACTTCTTTTCACCGCTATTGCAAAGCATCAAAGTTCATGATCTTTTACAAATATTTAACGTGACGAAACTAGAAGAATTTGGCAGATCACCAGTCCTTAGTCGATTGAAAAGAGACGATGGAATAAAAAAATCCCGCGACGATTCATTTACCATCGTATCGCTCAATCACGACGCAGAAGAAAAATTGAAGCGAAAAAGCGAAGATGCGAGAAGGTTCGCGACTTCCAACAAGAGAGCCCACACGATCGCGTACGCAAGAACGAATATAACGTGCAACCATGACCCTCCAACAAGAGCCACATGCACCTGCCAGGTAAGGACGGATCCAGGTGGGCAGGGGGGGATGCATCCTCCCCCACCAGCATGATAAAAAAATTAATCGTTTTAAGTTTAGTAAAAAACAGTGGCCGATACGTTCAGCAATGTGGCATAAAAATTAAAATCTGTTGAGTCTCCTCAATTTCTGCTTCAAATAATACGTGAAAGTAAGCAGTAACTTTTTCTCATTTTAACACTGCGTTGTTTTTTTGTGACAGTGACAAATTGTTTCAGTGACAGGTGCTTGATTTTTGCATAGTTATTTGGTCGAAATAGCTCCATCCCTGCTGCCCTCCTCCCTGTCTCATTTTTTGTTCGAAAAGGAAAACCACGCGTTGTTGGTTACAAGATGGATATTAAATTTTGTATGAGATTACTAAGCTGGTGACATTCAATCCCCTTCACCAACCAATTCTGGATCCATCCTTTCCTCCAGGTTATCGGAACCCTCCCTCTCAGAATCGAGGAGATGATCGAAGAAGCAGAGAATCCAGCGTACACCGTCTTGCTCGTACGCCTGAAGAACGGGCGGCTCGACTTCCGTCTGGTGCGCCATGTTCTGAAGAAATCGAAACACTTAAAGCCTTTGACACACGCGGGATTATCCCATGTCCATACAGCTCCGGCTGTGTTGTCCGCGGCGCATCTTGATGTTTGCGACTTGGAGCCTTTTCCGAAATGCGGCAACCACGGGGTGTGCGTTCCTGTTGGCGGTGGCGGGGAGGCGTACCGTTGCCACTGTCCGTTTGGTTACGTGGGGGCGCGGTGTCAGACTAAGTTGCGGCAGTGTCTTTTCAATGTCTGCAATGGGGGGGGGACGTGCGTGGAGGCGAGGGGGACCATTAGGTGTCTGTGTCCACCCGGACAAGGGGGCACTTTCTGCGAACATCGGCACGCGGTAACGAGACCCTTGTGTTTTTCGTCATATAATTTGCTATATTTTACGTAAACGTCATTCACCAACTCTATTATGGTTGCACATTGCATCAGTACAAAATAAACAAGATATTATATAGGCAGATAAATAGGTTTTAGCATTTATTACCTTAATGAATATTCATATTTAATTCATACTAATTTGAATTATTATTTTTTATCCTGTTACTTGAGGGCAGCTTAGCGACCTGCCAGTGAGATTTTAAAACTATGTATCCTTGCTTCTAGCACCAATTTAACAAACGATCTATCTTTGTGCTTCTCTAGTGAGGGGGTACTAAAAATTTGAAAAAATAAACTTTCGTGCAATAACATATTGAGTTGCTAAAAAGTATTCAATTGTGCTTCACGATAATTATAATCAGCCTATGGTTATAGCCTATGAAGATTTTTGTTTCTCCTTGAGCTTAGTTTTGTTGTTTTGCACGAAATGATATGGATTGTTGATGTAACCATCGTATGAAAGACTAAACTTGAGAAAATTCGAATTATTTATCTAATTTTATCTACTGGTGCATCTACAGGAAATAATTATGTAGTCATAAATTAATAAAAACACTTTGAATTTTTGAACATGATATTAAAAACCTTGAATTATGCCTTAGAATTGTTGATTTCAATTGTATTCTGCCTTCATGGTGAATTGGGGTTTAAATATGGTTAAATATAATCAGCCTAAGATCTTTTCCGAAACACGTAGTTATAAAAACCTCAGATTCAGCCCTGCATTAATCAGCTCATGTTTTAGCCGCAGGTGTGTGGCCCTCACACGTGTGGCGCGCACCCTCATGCGCGCTGCGAGAACCTCGGGACCGGCGTGCCGCACTGCACGTGCGCGCCGGGCACCGGCGGGCACCGATGCGAATACGCGCACGACGCGTGCGCCGCGCACCCGTGTCACTCCAACACGCCGTGTCTGCTGTCGCACGACCACCCGGGATACTACTGCCTCTGCAGCCGCGACCGGTACACAGGATCTCTTTCTACATCTAGGCGTGCAGTATTTTGAGAGGTTTGCGCTTTTCACTGAAATTTACAGTCTACAAGAGCCGTGCAAGCTTGATTTGAGGATTAATTAAGACGATTCACTTGCTTTAGTGTACAACTAAGAAGATATAGCTTGGATAGCTTGTATTTAGAAAGTGCATTTTGTAGAATTATATTCTGCTTGTCTAATCTGCTCAGTCACAATATTGTTGCAAGATTGTGACTGAATAAACCTTGTCTTGTTTAATTATTCGCTCCCGTTTGGTTTTTCCTCTCTGAACTTTATAGCCGTGTCCATTGTTTTTGTGTCCACTACTTGCGATTAAATAGGCACATTCATGTTTATATGACATTAAATAGCCGTATATTCTGTCTCAGGCTCGGCCCTCACTGCGACATTGCCATAGTAGCTTGTAGCGCGGGCGCCGCGCATCATTGCCTTCACGGGGGGCGGTGCGTGGAGGGGGCAGGGGGCGTACAGGGGTGCCTTTGCCCCCCGGGGTTTGCCGGGCACCTCTGCGAGCACCCGATCAACCCGTGCACGAGTTTTCCATGCCTTAACGGGGGGGAGTGCGTCCCCCACGTAGCAGGGGGGGCTCATCTGTTCGATTGTCACTGTCGGGCCGGGTTCACTGGACGACGATGCGGAAAGGTCAGAGTGCAATTAAATAATAACAATTATTTTTAAGAACGATTATTCTTATGCCTTACTCCCAATGCTTATTCTCATGCATTACAATCAGGCCAGTAAGTCTGCGTTAGCACATGTTAGCATCACGTTTATATGATTTTTATTTATTATTGAAAATGATTTTTATTTATTATTGAAAATGATTTTTTTATATTTGAGTTTTGTTGTGAGAAATAATTATTAGTAATACTTATACATGTAGATAATAACACTTTTTTATATTTTGACATTTATCTTTTTATACATTCGATATGATTTCAATACTGTCAATCATAGGATCGATTTCATTAATGAGACCGCAGATTTAGTGATTTTCTGACATGTGTTTTGTGCTAATAGATTTTTATTAAAGAAAAATTTATTATTAAGTAGAGTGAATTGATTAGTCTACTCGGCATGTATACGAATAAAAAATATGATTACGTAGAGATAAATGATTAAGTTAAATTAATAAAAGAATTTATGATGAGCGTTTATTCTAATATGCTCAATGAAAAATGATTAAATGGATTTTATCAAGAATTAACTAATTTGTACATTTATTCATGAATGCAATGATGATGATTTAAAATGATATGATGATAAAAAAAACTTCATTTCAAGATGCACCGAGTGAGGCCCCACCACCTGCTCGGCATCCACCACGGCACGGCCCCATGCCACGTTCACTCCTGCCTCCACGGGGGAAAGTGCGTCGTCATAGCGACCGGGCACACAATCTGTCGGTGTCTACCGGGCTTTGGGGGGGTTCACTGCGAGGGCGCCATTGGGGTGGGGTGCGCGAGCAACCCCTGTTTAAATGGGGGCGAGTGCCACGCGGAGGGTGGGGAAGGGTATCGGTGTACTTGCTTGACGGGGTACTTTGGCAGCCACTGTCAGTACAGGTCGGCGGCGTGTGGCCCCCACACCTGCCTCAATGGCGGCACCTGGTGAGTTGCCTTAGCTACTAAAGTGTCTTGTGATTCAAAAGTTCCAAATATGCATGTGAATCAGCTAATTTTGATGCTGTCATAAGTTTTATCGTGTCATTACTTAGATGTCATAATCATAATGATTACATTACATTAATGATTAATATTTACCCTCCTCCCAGCAAAAAAATTTCCAGCCAGAATTTTAATGTTGATTCGTTCTGTGTTAGCCTCGCGTCTAAGACGATGCCCGGCTACCAGTGCAAGTGTCCGCTGGGCTTTGCGGGCGTCAACTGTGACATCAGCAGCCCCTGCCTGCACCTGCCCTGCGAGCACGGGGCGGGGTGCTCCGTCAGCCCCAACGGTGTCAACTTTAGCTGTTACTGTCACGTGGGGTTCACAGGGCACCGGTGCGAGCTGAGTCAGCACCACGCGCATCATGCGGCAGGTATGCGCAGTATTGTTTTTCGGCAGCTTTTGCAGCCTTTTTATTTGTGATTTTTTTTTTTTTGCAATGTGTGTGCGCGTGCTGCTTTTTGCAAAGTTGTTTATATTAAATTGTTCGTTAGTTGTTTGTGAGCAAGGCATAAGTGTATCGGGTCCTAGTCTATGAAGCTTGCTAACCACAAGCATACGATCTTCTGTTAGGCTCTTTGCATTAAAAAGGGTTCGTAGTCATAAAATAGTGCATATGCGATCTTAGTTCTTTGAACTTGTTTCCTTGTGCTCATAACTTTGTGCTACCTTCATTGGTTATTCTATTAATTTTTTTGTCAAATTTCTTTTCAATTATACTGAAGTAGCTGTCTTTTAAGGGTTAAGTAGGGGTCTTCAAATCAGAGGTTCAATCAGCATCTAATCATAATTTTTGGCATACTGCGCCTGCTGAGCTTAGCCCTGGGTATAATGGCAGCTAAAGAGGCAAACGGATTCTCAGTGCAGCCGTTTGGAAAAGATTAATGTGTGTGGTGTTAATGGTGGTGCGTGGTGGTGCGTGCAGATCTGACCAAGTGCAGCGCGGTGCCGTGCAAGAACCGCGCGGAGTGTCAGCTGAACAACGGAGGCTCGAACTACGTCTGCATCTGTCCGGTCGGATACCGCGGTCGGCAGGCGAGTTCTTTATAATAATAACAAAATAAAATAATTATTAAACTCTCCAGCGTTTTAACTGTATTTGTTTCCAGGCACTTCTAATTCACCACAAGATATCGAGGGCTTACCGTCCCAGAGCCAAACGTTTACATCAATTTTTAAAAGTTTCTCGGGAACGCAGTACCTAGGGTAAATAAAAAAAAGAGCGTATAGTCTGTTTCGAGTCGAAAGGCGTCATCGGCGACATCACCCTGTCATGGGCACCAGGCAGTGTAGTTTAGGAAATCCAGACGAGGAGGAAAGAAGAAAGTGATAGAAAAAGTCGGGTCAGTAATTTCGTTTGTCCGTCCAAGGAAATTTACATTTGTGGGGGGAAAGATGTGCTTTCAGACCAGAAAGAAACAAAGGGATTTTTAACAGGAGCCTTGAACAGGAAATTTGCCGCTATACTGCCATGTTTGTTACACGCTCTCAAGGGCGAAACGAGCGAAAAAGGCGAGAAAGTCGTGACCCTTCCAGAATTTGAGCAAAGGGTAAATTGTATTTGTTCTCCCCCAGAAGTTATGAAATGAAAATTGACTTTTTGGACTGGCCTGACTATTTTAAATACTCCAGATTCTGTGACTCGGTTACGCCACTGCGTGATAATGACATGTGATAACAGAGTTGTTGACAGAGTCAATTTTTGATGTACATCTACCTAATTGCATTGGGTAACAAAAAATTGATGAACTCTCTGAAATTGAGCGCTTGCTCTGCGTAAGATCGCCTAAGTTTATACTCAGCAGGGCAATATAAACTCATATGGGCCTACTTAGCCGCTTCCGGCAGCGTTTAAAATCTTGTTGAGCTTTGTTTTACTTTGTATATAATATATAATACATTCGTATCAACAAATTTAAGCATAATCTTAGAGCAAATTTTTTTTTTATAGCGCTGCCTTTATGGCTTCTTTACATAAAATATTCATTGGTCGATGTTGAATGTAATGTTTTTCTGCCGGTAATGATTGTACATCATCTTTAACTAAAAATCGAATATATTCATTTCTTCATTCGCCACTTTGACAGGAACACACAATACAACAATCAAACAAGGAAAAGATCACAAAAAGCGGAGTAACTACAACCAAGGTAGAAAAATAGATGAATACAAAAAAAACTGCTTAGACATGCATACATTACGTGGCTACAGAAGCGATCCAACAACAATAATTACGCTAAACGAGTAATTAAATAAACTTTTAAATTGAGCCCTACAGTAAGCCTGCTAATGCCGACTCAGATCTTATGTTGTACAGTGCGAGACAGTGGCCCTCAATCCCTGTCACTCGGGGCCCTGCGCCAACGGGGGCACGTGTGTGCACAGCGCCGCGGGCAAGTTGCGCGTTGATTTGTGTTTATTTTTTATTGTTGTAGTAGCGTTTGTATTGGAATTTCATTGCTTAGTAGTTCAGTTAACCTAGATACATACAAATACAATGCATGCATTAACAACGAAAGGCAATGAAACTGACCCACGTCATGAGTGCCTTTAATTGTTTTCAAGCAAATGAAATCATAATAATGGATTTCATCTCCATATCGTAGTTTAAAGTGCATATCAGCGACATTATACAGCGACTATGATGCTCTGGGGCCTCATTCAGGAAGCGATCTTATGACAATCTTAGTCTTAAGATTGTCTTAAGAGAATCTTATGAAAATCTTATCTTTTCTATTGGAATCTCCGCTCAGTAGTGGGCGAACCGAATGGTGACGTCACAGCGGTCGGCGATTGGATTTTATTCGTTTTAAATTCAGTTAGGATAAACTTTCAAAAAATCTTGAAAAATGTACGTAAATGAGGCCCCTGGAGTCTAGGTGTTTGGGAAAGGGCTGAGTAGAGATTTGGTTGACTACGAGAAGCATTACAATTGTGTTGTGTATAGAAGGTATTCACATGGCAGTTCTGTGAGACCCCATCCTATCTATGTTTTATTTAGCCTGTAAAAAACCATCATTCTTATGATATGAATTTGTTCTATGGCAATATTATGCGATGATTTCTATCACGCAGGATTTCGGTGCATGTGCACGATTGGATTCCGCGGCGCGCTGTGCACGGTGTCGAACCGCCCAAGTCCGTGCAACAAGAAACCGTGCAAACACGGCGGCGTCTGTGTGGTGAGTGTGTGATGCAGGTGCAGCGCGATTTTGTCGCCGTGATAATGTAACTTACTGTTGGCACCCCTTAAGTATTTCGAAGCTTGCAGTTTTGTGCTACCTTCTTGCCAGCCTGATTTCATGGGGGACAAGGGAAGACCCGGCCCCTCAAGTTTTCTAGTCGTTCAGTTTTTTGTCATGGACCCATTGCATAGTTGACTTGCGACCTGTCATGTGCAATGTGTTCTGTCGCGTAATATATGGCGACTTAGTACATCCATCCGCACGGCAGTAAAAATTTATCTACCATATCATTTTTCTACCCCGTACTAATAATGACATTCTTAAGTACTTTGATTTCGCAGTGTACAATGTGCATTTTCCACTATCATCAATTTAACTAATAGACCTCTTTTTAAATTTTACAATTGTTTTGACTGTTTACTGTGCATCAAATACTTGAGCGCACACGAAAATCTTTTCTATCTCTGTTCCTGCGAGCAGAAGGTGGATAGTCGTCACTACCACTGCGACTGTCCCACGCCGTACACCGGCGCGGACTGCGGTCAGGAGGCCACGCCCTGCTCGCACAACCCCTGCCCCCTGCACCACGTCTGCACCGACGTGCCGAGCGGGCCCCATGCACCGTACACATGCACGGGTTTGAGTTCTCTCTACGTTTCTTATATTGCAGCCTATTTGTCGCAGGAAGAAATGTGCTAGTCACTTTGATCCATGCCTGTAACAATGCAAGGATCATAAATAGAAAGCTATAAATGATATAGATAACTAAACTAACCTTTTTTCGTCTATTCCGTCAATGTCCACGTTGTAACACAAGTTTAGACCTTGTGAGAACTGCAGGAGCTTGGTTTTTATGGCCGGATGCCCTTCCTGACGCCAACCAAATAAATAATAATCTGGCACGGGATTAGCAGCTAGTGACACTTGTTTTTAACAGCCTTGCTGCAGGGCCTGTGACTCCCTAAAGATATTATTAATTTATTAGATTTATTTATTATTAATTATTATTAACTTTTATTAATTAGATTTATATTTATTAGACTTATATTTATTAGATAATATTATTTAAAAGCATTTTATTGCCATAGCTATTGTGAGCCTTTAGTTTATTGTTTGCTTAATAAGTTTCTTCACAATCTGCTTTCTAGACAAAGAGAGTTGTTTTCGTTGCGGTTTCGAAACAAGTCGTCGTGGTTCATTATGTTTCAGCGGAGCACATTCCCAAGCGATCCTTCACGGAAGCGATCGTTGGTCTCACGTTGCTCGGTATCGTCGCGCTCGCCGCCTTTCTCCTACTCGCCAGGGAGTGCGAATGGTGAGTTTAGAGAATTCGGCATATTCCGAATAGGCCTACATATGTTAACAACTGTGCAGATTTGCAGAACATTCGGTGATCCTGAGTTATCTTTGCTTCTACGATCACTAACTGTATATCCTTACCTTAACCCTAATCCTAACCATGACCTCTAATCTATGCTAGAATTTCCTATCTCGAACACCTGTGGGTGTGTGCCATTTTCCATGTTTTTCATGCTTTACAGTATTACACATTTTTTATTATTGTGATAATATTATAATTAGCTATTTAGAAGAAGCCTCAAATTATTATTCATATTATTTTATGATGTCGATTATTATTATTCTTTTTTGTGTATTTTATGTGCTTGCCATTCGTTTGAACAGCATGGGTCTTAAGAAGTACCATGGCGAGCCCGAGGCCGAAATCCTCTATGACTCGCACCCCCCGCGCCCCCCGGGCTCCAGTTTTAAATCCGTTTCCCCCAGCTCCTTCTCGGCCGACCGGCTTTCCTCCCCCGGGGGCGGCGGCGCTCCCCGCAGCGTTACCCTCCATGACGTCACCACCCCTTCAGAGTCCTCGATGCGCACAAAGCCCCTCGCAATGCACCCCGGATGGTCCGCGTCCTCGGGGTCCCGCGGACTGCAGACGATACCAGAGGCTGATGATATGGAGGAAAGACAGGCGAGTAGTAATATCTTTTATTCGCAATCAACATACTATACCCCTGCAGGTCGGGGAATAAAGAATTGACCTGCAACTCAGAGCTTGCCGGGCGAGTCGTGAAAGGGACTGGAGAAGGTGGAGCGGTTCTTTGCTTGGTAAAGACGAGCCTAGGCATTGAACCGGACTGTAATAGTCTTCGTTACTTCACACGGTCCTTAAACTCCTAAACATCGCAATCTAAACAATCCTGTCTACAATCGTGGTTAATCGCAATCTTCCAGAGAAAGAAAAAATCTTGAGCTAGCTGGACACTTATTAACAGTTGCAGTAAAATTCTTCGTAACTGGACACACATATCGAAAAAGAAAAAGAGAAGCAAACTGCAGGATATTTGTTATATATAGTGGTCACAGAGTGACAGAATAGTGACTGTTAGTCACACCTATTTATTGTTTTAGGCGACGCGCAGACCGTACTCGGCGAACCACGACTTGGACTCGGGAGACGAGGAGGATCGTACGAGCGAGATATTGAGGGGCGGGGGAAGCAGGAAGAGACCGTTGAGTCAGTCGTGATGAGGGGGCCGCTAATGGCAGGGGCACCGGAACAGTGGGGGCAGGGGGGGTAATTTTTCCTCGTCCATTCTCTTTTTGTGCGAAATGTACCATTTTTGTCCATGATTTGTATCCTTTTAGGGCACTGTTCCCCTTAACCCTGGAACCTTCCACTCTTGAATGTTTGTTTTGTAAATCGGCGAATATTCGTTCTTTGTCACGTACCCCCACGGGCCCTATCTCATAGCTACATTCTAACTCCTCAGTCTCAATTTTGTGATATTCTTCAATACAGAAATATTCTGTGAAATATTATGAGACCGGGTCGCTTGGATTGTGTTGCAAATGTTTTTGACTATTTAAATGGAACTGTGGCAGAGCCTAGCTTGTGAATTTGGATGACAGTATAGGCAATCTCAGTTTGGGTGATACAGAGAGCATGTGTTGCCAGTAGTATATTATTGCAAAATACTTTAATCTATTATGCTAATACATAATGCTTGTCACAGATTTACATAATATGACATGCTATATGCTTAGCGAAATAACTTTATTTAGTATGGAGTGCTCTGAGCCTATCGCGAAATTTAACGACCTATTCTCCGTCAGTTTTTGCTTTGTTTAGCCTCAATAGCGTCTTGTAATTACGTTCTAGCGAGTTGTCCATTATCAGCTATGGACTTGACTGGTACTGAGGCCTATAGCTAGGCGCCTGATTTAATCAAAACTTTATATTGCTGGTCGTTCAATGATCTGAATCATGTAACCGAAGTTGAATAGCGCAAATGTCGCAGAACTGTTGCCCATTGACTGATAGATGTGGGGTTGTGGACTTGCAAAATGTAGGCCCTACACTATAGCAGACCTACACGCACTTTTTGCAGGTGTAAACTGATATGACTGTATTAACTGTATATCTAAACTGATATCGCCAGTTTCAATGCTAAAAATAGAACGATTCCTATACTGCACGCGAGTCGAACCTTGGACGACCTCATAGGGCGTTCTGACAAAAGCAAAACACTTTCGATGCAATTATAGTTTTGGCACAGCGCACATTACACGACGCCAGTCAATTATTACAGTCTGGATCCAAATACGAATTTACGACTCCCAAATGAAAGACGCCCTGAAACGCCGGCTTCTATCCCCTAGAGATGCAACGTTTCTCCATGACACGCTAAGCTTAGGCCCTATATTTTCATTACGGTGTTCTACGCGTACCGTCGGTCAGTGGAAAATTTTCAGAGTCAATGCGCTGAGCACTGATGCGTAACGGCGTGCAGGTGCGCTCTGACGCGTTTGCTTAGGCCCTAATGCTTAGTGCCTACTGACAACATCGTCTAACGACAGACTTTCTCCAACGATTCGTTAGCAGCGATGCGATAGACCAAGTCCTGGTATTGACCACGTGACCATGTCAATGCGTGGCTATGATTTTCGCACTAGATAATGACATTTTATGACCGTAATCGTACTCAAATAGCCCGAAGAAGGACGAAAGCAGGTCGCATAACAAACAGTGGGCTATCATGGCGAGCTTGGCGATCATTAAACTGAGCTTTATTTGTCTTCAAAGGGGAAATACTGATCGGGGAGCGATCATTAAAAACCTCCCCGCACCTACGATTCAAACAAATGATGTTTTTTCCTTCTCCGCTTGCATGATATATCTTTGGTGCGTTACAAGTGCAATATACGTACATACATACCTACAAAATTGAGGCCTACTCCGTGCGTTAGCCTAACGAGGCTGACAACAGCATGGGCCCCAATGTGTGTGTGGTCACGATAGAGGGCTGTCGTTAGCGGCGCGGGCTGCGACCGCTTCGTTTGATCTAGGATAGGTCTGCGCACGCACACCGTATTGGCGTATTGAAACTATTATACAAATAGTACAAACACTGTTAGGCTGTACCATCTATGGGCTATACATGCATTGACTGGCAGATTGGTAGAAGTTAGGAACTAGGCACTAGGCACAAATACATTTGGCTAAGGACAAATACAATATTTAGCGATTGAGTAATAATCATATGCGTGCGTAATAAGCGACTATGCGGTTTAATTGAATACAACTGATATAATTTTGTGTTACAATTATCTATTAGTGAGTGTCGTATAGGTTGACCGTCTGGACCTTTGCTCGGTCTGGGCAATAGGTCAACCGCCAACCAGAACACGTAGCTAGTTCACGCGTTAAGTCCGCGGCGAAGTTGTAGGCTTACTGTTGTAGGGCCTAGGCCTGTAGGTGTTTACTTTCTCGACCTCACTGAACTGAACCGAATCGGATCTGGATCGAATTGTGGACCTAATCGATATCAAGCGGCGCCGTTCAGCCTAATATCGAACCCAGTGACGATAGACCTATAATTAGACCGCTGAAAGGCTTGCGAACGTAGGCCTAGGTTTCAATGATCGTGAGCGAATGAACTTGGTTAACCTTTTGGGCTTGCACCGAACTGAACAGATGGTAGCCTTAGTAGCTACCCTACCTGGTGACGCAATACGTTGGATTGCAGACTGTTACCTGATCGAAATTGATTAATTTTTCAATCACAATGTTTTGATGGAATGTAGGCATATAGCTAGAGCCTAGGACCTGACCAATAGGACTCACAGGTTTGAATGTCTGACGCAATCTGCTGGATTATTGTTTTGGTTTCTTTACGAGTGGAGATCTGAATCGGGGGGGGGCCATAAACCGCACATCAATGGGGAAGCAGGAAGAATTGATAGTGGCTGTCAAGGAAGGCGACATGGCGACATTGATGAAGCTGCTGGCCAAACTGCAGGCATCAAAGTCAAGTAGGTGGCATGCAGCTCGAACGTTTTGCACGTTTAAATGTTTGTAGATAAATGTTGCATTTATTAGGCCTGGCGTAAAGCTGGCACAAGAAATAATCCTTTGCACATTTTTTGTCAGTTTTGATTTATAGTGTTTATTGAATAAGTTATTATTTATAGAAAACGAATGGGCTTACAATATTTTGTTGTCTATCTATAATGCCTATCCTCAGAGTATGATGACAAGATTGACTTAGGCTTAGTGTACAGTATGTATCACCCTATATAATTGACAATGCCCTGCCTGCCGGCCTGCGAGCGTGCTATAGACAGGAGTGGCACATAAATGCCAGTAGTTAGGCCTACACATTATGTGTGGTGCGTTGGTCATTCCCGCCAAGTTCGCCTACACTGAACAGGTGCATGGCATTGGCATTAAAGATATAAACACAGCTCCCTATAAACTCATATAGGTCCTGTATTCAGTAGCGTTGTCCAAGCAGATTGTTGTGTTTGTGAGCGCACGAATGCGGTATCTACTGTGTATGCTGATAACAATATGTAATAAAAACTGCTAGAGTCCCTTACGAATGTACAGGCTTTATTCTAGTACGATAATACACGTGCTTGAGCATTGTATTTAGAAGCCTGCTTTTAAGGTGAAAACCAACCAAGGTTATGACGTGAGAATTTTTAGACAATTGCGTTGTCTTTCTCATTTACTTGGACAAGGTTATATTTTGCATTGTGGTGCGATTGAACTTTTCGTGACTGTTCTATATTTTGAAGGCCTTAACTTTATCAACAACACAGGGAAACATAAAACAAGTTTCAGTTTTTGAATTCTACCGTGAGCCATTGGCTGCTAGAAGATTGCAATGTCAAACTGCGGCAATGGCCATCTGGTTCTGTTTGCCCCTGGGTATTTGGATGCAAATGCCTTTGAATCAGATAGTGGGCAGTCATTAGACTCATAGCATTAAAATTTGAGATGATCCACCAGTTAATGATGATCCACCGATCCATGATTTTATAAGGTAGGCTATTTAATTTTGACAAGCATTTTTTCCTGCCCAAAAATTTTGAGGTAGTAGACTTGATTCAAATTTATTTTATCCCCAGCATAGGTAACACGTATGAAGCTCAAACTACTTTAGCACAGCAATCTGTGTAAATCGGTTGCTTAAATTTATAATTGAATATTTTTTACTCGATATCGAAATACGGCACGTAATTAACCATTGCTGATGGCGGTAAGCATATATCTAATTAAGTTTGCTTTTGTTATGACGCGACTTTACTAGGCTCTTCGTATAATTATATAGCACAAATAAATATGAAATAAAATGTGCCAACTTAGCCTTAAGAAATTCTAAAAGATGTCCTAGAATCAGTGTTAAACTGGTGAACCTGCACTGGCCTTGCAACGTACCTTTAAGCCATTCATTTCATGTTATTTTATTATCCCCTTTCCCACTGGGTTTTCAATTACCCTCTGCGTCTGACCAAGTTTCTTGGTTGTGGTGTGGGGCTCTAGGATTACCCCGCCTCTCGGGGGGGGGGGGGGGGGGGGGGGGGGGGGGGGGGGGGGGGGGGGGGGGGGGGGGGGGGGGGGGGGGGGGG
>JAQIWG010000423.1:0-34463 GCA_034695025.1 Chamaedrilus cognettii
CACTCGCATTCGCTGCCCGGCTCCAATCGAGCGAGTCGGACTTCTTACCCATTTAAAGTTTGAGAATAGGTTGAGGTGCAATGTGAATGCAGGTCCATTCTGTATTTGGCCCAAGTAGGTTACCAGGTTAATTTGGTTGATTGATAGGGTCACGATCTCAGTCTACCCAATCACAAGCTGCTTCTTTTTCGTTAGAGACTTTGTTGGTGATCCTCGCTACGTGGCGATCGACAAAGTCAGAATAGCAGTACAGTTAGAAAGGAAGGAGGATGAAGTATAAAGGAAGATATCAGGTATGAGAAGAGATCGAAAGGGAAGCGTATTAGTTTAAGAATTTTAATGTAAATTGATTTAGAAGAGATATAAGAGTATGTATTAGTCAAATAAGGTTCTGATGACAGAAAACGATCTGTAGATGGGGAATGACCGAGCGCACTAGCAGATTCCAACAATAAGGTAGAAAGTTCTTTATGATTACCACATTGAAGAAGAAAATTATTAACTGTTTCAGGTATTAAACAGAAATCACAGAGATCTGTCTGATGAAGGCCAATTTTTAATAGCTATTCATTCAAGAAGCAATTTTAAAGACGACGTCTGGAGATTATTGTGTCTTTCTTCCTTGGAGAGAGAGAGAGATAGCGACAAGCTTCTGCTTTTCGGAAACAATTTATGATAAATAATTCTAGTAGTTTGCAATGGAATTCTGAGATTCCACAAGGAGACAGCAGCAGGAAATGTTCAATCCAATACTTCTTGAAGATTATGTACAACAATATTATTCAACGATTCATTCAAAATGGCTTCTTTTGCAAGATGGTCCGCTGTGTCATGGTCAACAAAATTTCTATGACCAGGAATCCGACAAATTTTCAACATAACGTTGTTCTCAGTTAGTAATCTTACATTGCTGCATCACGGGAGTGGAGAATATAGCTGGGACATAGTTACAATGAAACGAATAAGAGTTCTATAAACCATAAGAAGAATTTCATGTCTAGCTCCCCAATGGCAATGGCTAAGACATTTCATTACGTTTAACCACAAGCGACTTTCAAATCATTTGCATATGCAACATCGCCCTCATTGGTCTTGCGATTCTGAGATTAATATGAACAATCCATTATATTTAATGTCAATGGGATAGATTGATGCAGATTATCACATCAGATTATCACATTCTCGCGACCCGCTTGCACTGATCGTAGAACAAATGCAGGACTCCTAATAAAGTGGCAGCATCAGACCAATGAAGGTGATGTTACTAAATGTAATTTTTTATGACTTGTGATTCGACGCATTGAGGTCGTGACCCTGTCAACATCACAGCATGCACAACGTGCGCAGCTCATCCCATAATGCAACGCACCGGAACAACCCACAATGCAAAGCGAATTTTAAGAACCCAAATCAAAAATAATGGTTTCTTATTTGAAATCGTTTAATTATGGTCTGTTGCGTGATTTTGTTACATCATATAAAAAAAGATAATGCCTGAAATAAAAAATATTTCACAACTTTGGTGACATTTCTTGTGAGCTAGTTATAGGCTCAATAATTCGCATCGCGTATCTTAGATTGTTTACATAATTTTGTTGACTGTTTTCCGGGCCCTGCTTTGGCCTAGATAGAGCCATGGCCTTGAAAGGTCAGCTCCTTCGTTTCAGGACTTTCAGTAACATCCTTTGGTCCTTGCTTTGAGGTCGAACCCGTGAAAGCAGGCTGGTACATCACGACAGCATTAAGTTCATGTCAGCATCAGCTACCGCATAGAGAAACTGTCCCGGTACGACGCAGAAGACATCATTGCCTACGGGTTATCGACTCTAAAGAAGAATAGACGAGGACGAGACGACGACGGCCCGTTGGTATTACCCCTATTTTGGTATTGCCCATGGCCCGTCACTACAGTCTGTGGAATGAAGGACGTCTACATGGGTCAAAGGGGGAGGGGCTTGGCCCGCGGGCCAAATCAATTACCAACCGTCAACAATTGACTGACAGGATCATGATCCTTTCACATCCAATCACAATAGTTAACAACTATTTCCCATAATACAAATCAACTTCCGTTTATAAAAAAAAGAAAAGATGAATGATGTTATATTGTGCAGGTAATGCATGCGTGCTATAGGCTTGTAATTCTGTGGTATTACCTCTACATAGCGATAATAAAGCTGTTCCGAATATAATGTATTAATATTATAATAAGAGTAAGTCAGTCGGGCTGGTAATGCCAGCGCTGTTAGTGCTCTATTGATGAACGTGAAAACAGTTTTAAAGTTTCAATATATAGGAATTAATTGTGGCATATCTATATGATATTAAATATGAATTTTATTGCAAGTTCCAGCAAAATATAATGATAAATAATTGGAGCCACCCGTCGAGATATTTCCCCAGTAGCGGGCAACCTATTAGCGCTAGCCCCAGTAGCGCGCAAAGAAAATAATTTTCCCAGTAGTGCCCATATCCAGAAGTGATTATTCCCTTAGCGCACTTTCACGTAACAGCTCTGCTGTCAACTCGGTCCATGCCTTGCCTACGAGGATGGAAGCCGTAGGCTTTTAATCACTATAAGCTTTGAACTGGAAGCCTACCTGTGTTAAGGGGTAGTAGGCCTACCAGCACTATAGGCATACAACGGTGGGTCTAACTTATAATTGCTCAGATCTTACAACTCTTTCACATCATAATTACCTTTTTCAGTTGCCTATAGACGATCAATATTTTGAAGCATTATAATCACTCATAGCAAGAGAGTTTATGGAATTTGTCATATCCGATTAGAGCTAGATATATGTATCATAATTGTCACTTGGATGAGTCTGAAATTGCAAAGTACTTTAATTAATGGCAGATGAGATCGTAGCTATTAATGTGAATTTTATAATAGTGCCTAATCAGTATGAAATGAAAAATAATGTTTCACGATAACAGTAGAAATTTAAATCCGATGCAAATAAATAAATCAAGGGAAAAAGAAAAGCAAATGCATATAGGCAGGGTATAGCCAAGACAAAAATAACTGGCTAATGTGACAGCAATGTCCGGGGCAGAGGAGGCGCCGGGTTAATTTTTAGGAGGGTGGGGATAGCATTAGATGAACACAAAATGGAAATAGATATAGTTGGTTGAGCAGGTTTATGGCACCACTATGGGTTGGGTTGCCAGATTTTTATCATACAAATAAGGGACTACCAAAATTCAACAGGGTTAAATTTAGTAGCATTTGAAGTATTTTATATTTCTTACAAAAATTTGTGCATTAGTAATCACTATAATCGATTATTTATAGAGAGATTTAAGGATTCAAACGAAATTAAATTAATTCAATTCAATCAATTCAAAGTTGGTACTACATTGTATTTATAGGCTATAGTAAAGTTTAACTATAAGACTTATAGACTTTATTTTAATTTTATTTTCTGAGGCCCTCTTTGTTTCAAGCGTTGTATGTAGATAAGCCTTAAAACAAATTCTTTAATACTTAGCCTTTTTCTACAAGTAGGCTACATGAAAATGATTTAAATTTGAAGTGAATCTCTCTATACACCACAGAGGAAGAAAGTGCAAGGACAACTAATGAAAATGCAGCCTCGGGATTCCAAGTCAACTCATCCTACATGCAGGCTACATGTACATGGAACAGAGCAGATAAAATTGTTAGACTATTACATCAGATATTGATATTTTTGGCGCTTATATTCTTTGTAGTGTGAAAAAAGGCTTAAAAAGGCTTAAAAGGCTAAAGTTAGCTCTTTCAAGCTTAAATTTAATCAAGATGTTAAGTTTGTAAATCTTCAATTAGTCTATCATTAATTCACAATGAATGTTTGGATTATAACAGATCTATACAATATTTGTGTTTTTATTGTTACTTTCAATGATTTCATTAAATATGAATGATCTCAACAATGCAGTGCTTTGTTTCAATTGCAAAAACGTTCATAGGTCTACCGAACCCCTACCCCCTGGCCCGCTCCCAGTAGATCTCTGCTTCAGCAGTGAGCACATTGCAATATACAAGACAATGATCCGCGCTAGTCGTGACAGTTGGTTATAGTACTTCATTGATAGGTTAACATAGCCTGGCCATATTAGCCTGCATGATTCTGGGTTCAAATGCGCTAGATGGACACACGCACATGGGTAAGCGCATCTGAGTGCACGCTATTGGGTGCACGCTAGTGGGGCCAAATCGGTGTCGATACCGGCATTCTTGACCTCTTATATATTATTGGGTCATGTCATGGATCTCCCGATTCGTCCAATGCTGATACGTCTAAAATCGTTTAAAACCGAATTGTCTGAGATAGAAATAGAAACATTATTTAGGTGTAAAGTGTGTTAGTTGGGACTGACGGATTAGTCCAGACTAAATAGGACTACTAAGTCTTTTGTGCCGATTGCAGAATGTAATTGCAGAATCATGTCCCGAACATTAAACTGAACTGCTCGGCAGCCCTGCGTCTGCTGCCACCATTGAGCAGGATGAAGCGTTGCGGCCGAGTGATCTAAGTCTCTTGGGTTTTGAGTGCAGCAGTTGTTGATACAAATCCCGGTAGCGGAAAAATTTTTGAGTCACTTTGTGCACTCTGTAGCAAGGGTGGTTTAAATTTGTCAGCGATAAGTGTTCCTATGAGGCCTTCCAAGTCTACGGTGGAACTACCACCAGCGACCATCAGTTACTGCTATAGGGCATCACCTTTTGCTCGCAAGGGGCTACAGCAACACATTGCAGAATGTAGAACTGCGAATTGAAACTGGGTCTAATGTGCGAGTTTTACACCGCGGAAGCATCCGCAGTTTGGACATTGCAGCGATAGTCTATCAAAAATGTTTTGTCTCTCACTGAACGATTCAAGTCGATAATTATATTGATCAATGAACACGGACACAACAGTGTCATCAGCTGAGTTTCATTCTTCCACCAACTGTTCTCTTTCCTATTGAGGGCGCTGGTAAAGGGGAGGGGTTGATGAACAAATGCCTCCCACAGAAAAAATTAGGGCGCTACGCCTCCTCCAGTGAAAAGCTACTTTGCCTCCTCAAGCCCTTTATGATCTCAATGAAAGAAGTGATTGTTTGGGCAGCACCACCTAATCCCCTAACAAAATATTACTTGTTCCTTTAAGCCTTTTAGAAGTAAATGATGGTGGTGGCGACCCCATTCGGTTCCATGATTGTCGGGCCCGGATTTCCCCCATCCAGCCTCAGGGACCAGCCAGTCACTGTTCCCAGGTTGCTAGCAGAGCCGCCGCCCCCACAGGATTTGTCCACGGATCCATGGGTTTGAGTGGTGTGTATATATGTGGGCAGTTGAAAAGATGTGTATTTGTGTGTAGATCTGTTTTGCGTAGTGGGCACTGTGGCGATGGGTGTGTCTGTGGATCTCTCTTGTTTTTATATGTTATCAGTAAAGGGGATTTGCCTGTTTGGAGTTGTGCAAGGGCACGTCTTATTTTGCGTGACAGTGTTTTTTCTGATTGTGTGAATGTCCGGTGCTTGTTGCTGTGGTATTTTATTTGGTTCTCTCTCATGTAGATATTTTTGTACTGCAGAGGTATGGATAGTTTTTAAGTTTTGTTGGATTGTTTCTTCCGTTTTTGTTGGATCCGTGTTGATTTGGTGTATATATGCATTGCTGTGCTGAAATATTGGTTGTCTGATTGTTCTGGGAGGACTTGTGGTCTGAGTGAGGCTGTGTAGGGACCGTGTGAAGTGTCTTGTGTTTTGTGTTTTAGTAGAAAGGCGTGAATCTTGAGATGTTGTTATATTGGGAGGATTTGTATTTCTTCGTGTAGGTGTTGTTGGTTTGTGTTCGCTGTTTAGCCTGTGGCGACTCTTAGTGCGGAGTTTTGAACGATTTAAAGTTTCTTTATTTTTGTTTTTGCTGCTATGGGTGACCAGATGGTACTTGCGTATTCTATTGTTGGGCGGGTGATTGCTTCGTAGGTGGTTGTTATTGTTTTCTTTTGTTTTTCCAAATTTGTTGATGTTAAGCTTTTAGGAGATTGATGGTTTTTCCTGATTTTTCTCTTACGTTTGTTGTATGCTGGTTGTAGGTGAGTTTTTGCATCGAAGGTTAGTCCTAGGATTTTTGGGTGTTTTGTTGTTGGTATTTTGATGTTTATGTGGAGGTTGGGGGTGTTGTGTTCACTGGGTGTTGTGTTCAGCTGAGTCCAGTGTGAAGAAGGTTGATGTGGATTTGTCTTTGTTCAGTTTTAGATTGTTCTCAGTTGTCCATTTATATATTTCTTTCAGGTGGGGTGTTTGTTGCTGTTGGGCTATGTTGATATTTTGATGTGATGACAGTGTTGTAATGTCATCTGCGTAGGTATATTTGACTCCTGGGGGAGGGGAAGGAATGTCCGACATGTAGATGTTCAACAATTTTGGAGAGAACCCTGCCTTGGGGGACTCCTATTTTGTAGAGTTGTTGTTTTTGATTTGATGTAACCTTTACGTCCTTTGATGTAGTTGCTTATGAATTTTTGTGTTGGTTGAATGTGCGTTTTGTTCAGTTTTTTCATCAGTGTATGCGTGTTTACTGTGTCGAAAGCCTTGCTCATGTCTATGGCGACAAGGGCAGTTCTTTGGTGTGGCTTCTTGCAATTGAAGCCTTGTATGATGTCTTCGTTTATGTTGTGGAGTGTACTGTACTTGTGCAGTACTTGTCGAGTGTTTTTTTTGTTTACATGGTGATTTGGTATGTTTGGTATGTTTTGTGTAGTCTGTGGTAGGATGATCTTCTCGAGTGTTTTGGCGATGGGTGACAGAAGAGATATAAGATGGCTCCAAGGCTTGGGTCTTTCGTTGGTTTGCGGATAGGGACAATTTTTGCTAGTTACCATGTGTGTGGTGTAGAAGTTAATTGAAATCGTGTCCGATGCATTTTTGAAATGTTTATCATAGCTCACTGAATTCGATATGTATATGGTCTATTTTTACAAAATATGTGACATTTTTCAGGTTTTTTATCATTATATGTTATTACACAGCAAAGTTGGCAGGACGTGCTTAGATTTTTGATAATGATTTGTCAACCCCTCAACCCAAAACCATGCTGGCGCCCCTGCCTCCCACGCTTTGCAATCTTGACTCCGAATGAAAGCTATCAAAGCAGTCATTGCTTCAATCGATTTGCACCAAATGCGAATTTATGACGCTGATATGTCACTGCATCCCAGTGAGAGTAAAAGACTGTTTGAAGTTTTTTGATGTGCCACTATTGCTAAGCTTCACTGGCTGTGTAAAAGGATGGGGGTTAAATTTATATTGCAACTCTACTAGGATAGCCACATACACTTTTATGATACCCTGCAGGGCAGGGAGGAAGGAATAGGCAACAGGATGCAGCTCAGAGCTCCCGGGCTTGTTGTAAAAGGCCACTAAAGAAAAGGGGTTCAGCGGTACTGCAGCGGTTCTGTGTCAGCTCTCTTGCACAGAACTGGACTGTATATGGATGGCCCTTGTGTGCTACACTCGGTCTCTAATCTACAAAAACCAAAAAATGTATACTTTTATAAAGGTACCAGGTTTACATTATTTACTACTAGAAATACTCGTGTACAACTATATTTTATTGTGCAGACCATTGTGAGCAAAACTGTGGCGCAGTGGTCAACATTGGATGGTAACCGGACAACTGACCCAACGGAAGACTGACCCACTTCTTTCCTCGCCGTTGAAAAAAAACCAAAAACATTGCTTTAGTCATTATTTTGTAAGATACTGGTAGCCTAACCTATTGAAATTTTCTAATTAACTAAAGCAGAGCTCGGAGTGAAAGTACATGGATACTTTTTTCTAGACTAACTGAACTTCATGTGAAGGATTGTATTTTTCATTAAATTTCACTTTAAATCATAATTTTCACTCTCTGGGCCTGCTGCTTGCATCGTCCCTATTCTTGTAATTGTTTACTTCCTAAGGTAGTTAGAGTAATTACTTGACAGTGTTGATAATTCTGCTGTGAATTGCAGAATTAAGTCAGTCTTCCGTTGGGTCAGTTCGCCGGGACTCACATTGGATTAATGTTCGATATCAAGTTATTAAAAAAATTTGAAAATGCACATTTTACTCAGTAATTTTTTTATTTGAAGTCGGATTTGAAAGCGTTGGGGGAAGGAACTTGAGCCTATTTGAAGACAAATCCAGCAGTGTTTGACACTGATATTGTACCGCAATCGTAGTGGTGATATAGGACTCAGGTTCTATCCTAAATCCTTGGCAATGAACAAAAGCACATTTTTCTCTATCTTTTATTTGAAGTGGGATTTGAAAACGTTAGATTAAGATAATCTGGTCTTTTGAAAGACGAATTCAATGATGTATATTTCTAGTGGTCAGGTATAAAATCTAAACTGTTAAGTATAAATTAAAATCCAGTTTGGCATCAAACTTGAGTTCGATTTCAAATGCCACAATGAGGGTAAAAAAATGCATGTTTCCCAATAACGTTTTTCTCTGAAGTCTGATTTGAAACGTTAAGCAAAGAAATTGAGCGTATGTGAAGACGAATCCAGTGGTGTATGACACCATTGATATTGGTGGTTGATATCGGACTCAAGTTCGATTTCAAATGCTTCAAAAATGGCAATTACGTGTTTTAGTCAATTATTGTGCTATTACAAGTGTGATTTAAAAACGTTGAGGGAAGAATTTGTAGCTTTTATAAACACAAATCCAACAGTGTATAACACTAGTGGCTAAGTGGTTGATATCAGACTCAGGTTCTATTTCAGGTGTTTTAAAATGCATGAAGAGCATATTTAGCTTGATAGCTTCTTAATTTTGAGTCAGATTTCAATACATTTTGGAAAGAAAACGTTTCTTTAAAAGGTGAGTCCAGCTCGAACAGTGTGTGGGGAAGGATGCTGAGGGATGAAGGTGTGCACGGGGGTTTTGGATTCGGTGCCAGAAACAGTGAAGAAAATATGCTACTTAAGTTTGGGGAAGCGACAGAGATGGTGGTATGTAACACATAGTTTAAAAAAAATGAAGAACAACTCATAACATACCAATCTAGGGGAATACAGTGTACAATATAGACTATATCAGGATTGGGAGAAAGTGTATAAATTGAAAAAGTGTATATTACATTATAAAAAATATTGGAGGAAGAATGTAGAAAAAGGCTTTTCTTTTATTTCAAGCATGACAGACTTATACAAGTTACAGTAGTGACTACTGTAACACTATTTTTATACACTTTTTCAATTTATACATTTTCTCCCAATCATGATATAGTCTATATTGTAGACCGTACCTAGACTGCATCGTTACAGTCACCGGGTAATACAGGTTAACCGGCTATTGCAGGTGTTAACTCATAGAGACAAGGTCAATGGTAACAGAACAGTAATGCCAGCTATCGTCTTGAGATAGTTGAGACATGTGCCATACATAGTCGTGTTGCTAGTAGCCAAGGGCCCGGCGTCGCAAGCTGACAAGCCTCATAGAATCATGGGTCAAATTCATTCTTCTGGTGCACTGACTGAACCAGTCAACATCCCTCAGTTGCTGAATTGAACACTTAATTGACCACCAGACAGAGGTCAACAATATTTAAGCATTATGCATGAAAATTGAGCAGGCTATGGACAAGCTAGCTAGTCCACAGCTAGATCCAATTGGAGCGGTCACCCATCCTAGCACTCAGTGCGCTTGATGTTGCTTAACTTCAATGATCCACAGCAAGTTTAATCGACTGCTCCAATCACGCTCCCCGATTGCACAATATGATCTGTTGGTCTATAGGAGTAGGAGTATAGGCTTGCAATGAGGGAGCAAAAACAACTGTGGCAATAGCAAAAGATGCAGAAGTAATGATAATAATAATGTTGAGTTTAATGTCCCTTTTGGCATCCGAAGTCGTCTTTGAGGATGTGGCAGATGAATTTATACCATCTTGCCAAAGGATGCATGAATTGACAGTTATTATTTGCCACAACGCTTTATCTTCTTTGCATGTGAATCTTGTCAGCATATTTGTTTCAGAGTGATGCCTAAGGGATTTACACCCACCGCTCGCCGCTGGCAGCCGATTTGCGCTAGATATGACACTTCCCGTTTATGGTCCCGCTCTGGTTAGAAGACTCCTGCAAGCCGAGAAATTGAATTTTATGTTTAGCTAGAGCAGGGATTGAACCCCGGACCTCTAGCACGGCAGTCCATTGAGGATACCACTGGGCCACGTAGGCTTGTGGTCTAGTGACAGAAAAAAGACAGAATAAAGGCATTTGCGAGTAAGCTTGACATGGAAGAAGGTCGACGATATGTATTCAAAATTGCAAAGCAGATGGCAAAGCAGGCAGAAGATGTGATGGGTATCAAATGTTTAAAGAGCGAGATGGGTGAGATGTTAGTCGATGCAAACAAAGTGAAGGTGAGATGGAAGGAATACATGGAAAAGCTTCTGAGCGTGGAATATGAGTGGGACATGTTGCTGCAGATGTGGTTGAAGGACCACTAGATAGAATTAAAGAAAGTGAGGTTTCCGAAGTGACTAAGGCATCTAAATCAGGAATGGCTGGCGGGTCTTCAGAAGTGATTATAGAAATGATTAAGGCAGTGAGAGAACAGGGTGTCAGGTGGATGACAGAAATTTGCAATGACACGTCCAAAATGGTGGGATCCCAGAGGATTGGAAATTCAGCTCTTTAGTTCCAATCTATAAGGGAAATGGTGATGCGATGCAGTATTGTAGTTATAGAGCCATCAAACTGCTGTAGCATGGCATGAAGATACTAGAGCGAGTGCTTGAGAATAAGAAGAATAATAAGAAACCAAATCACTATTGATAATATGCAGTTCTTTGATTTATGCCTGAAAAGGGAACCGTTCATGGGATTTTCGTAATAAAGCAGATGGACGAGAAACAAGGCTAAATCAGTCTAGTTATATTATGCAATTGTGGATCTGGAGAAGGCCTTTGATAGAGTGCCAAGAGAGGTTGTAAGGTGGGTGCTGAGAAAGTTGGGAGTTGAGGAGTGGCTGGCGAGGGCAGTGATGGCAATGCACATGTGTATTGATGCAAAGACATCATTGAAAACACATGCTGGACTAAGCGACCGGTTTGAGGTAAAGTTTGGACTACATCATGTATCGGTGTTGAGCCTACTGTTGTTTGTGGCTGTGATGGAAGTGGTTACCCGTGAGATAAGATCTGGGTTACTGTGGGAGTGTGGATGATATAGTGTTGATTGCAAAAAGTGAAGAAGAATTAAAGATAAGATTTGTAGGTGGAATGAGTGCATGAAGGTAAAAGGAATGAGGGTGAATGTGGAAAAGACAAAGTTATGATAAATGGATGCGGAGAGGAAATGGTGCAGAAATGTGGAAAGTGGCCGGGTGGAGTTTGTGGAAAGGGTATTCGCGCAAATTCATTTACATGCATAATATGCCTTTGCTGGACGCATCAGAGATGCAGTGGCGTGGAAGGTAGATTGGACAATTTCAAGCCAGCATTTGTGTTCATCAGGTCAAGTTGTCCAGATGGGTTGCCAAAGAAGTGAAAGTAGGGGAGGACACATTTGAAAGAGTAGGAAGATTTTGTTGATCTTGGTGATATGATGAACGCTAATAGAGGTGTCAAATCTGCCTCGGTGATGAGAGGGAGATGCGCATGGGGAACATTCCGAGAGCTCTCATCAATTCTCTCTGGAAAGTATATATCGCTGAAACTGAAAGGAAGGAAGGATATATAAAGCATGGGTAAGAAGCGCAATGATATATGATGGTGAGACATGGACAAAGAAGGCTGATCAAGAGGCTTGATTTGAGCGGACAGAGATGAGAATGGTTAGATGGATGAGTGGAGTGTCATTGAAAGAGAGAAAGTATAGTGCCTATCTGAGAGCTAGAATGGGGCTGGAGGCAATATGGAAGGTTGTAAGAAGAAACCGACTGAGATGGCTGGGGCATGTTTTGAGAAGGGAACAGGATGATCGGGTGCGGTAATGTGTGGATTATGAGGTTCATGGGAAAAGACATATAGGGAGACAGGAACGACATTAACATGCTTGTGAGAGAAGGATATGAAAGCTAGAGGATTAAGACGTTAGGAGTGAGGAACTGAGGATGTTATGGATTGAATGAAGTGGAGGGCGGGTGTCAATGGCTGCAAATGGCCTACCCCTGCTTAAGCAGAAAATGTGACCACAAAACGCCAGTGTGTGTGTGTTTTATATGAAGTTGGATTTGAAAATATTTGGGGAAGAAAAGGTCTTTTTTTAAGGCTAGATGTTTAATTTCAGACTCAGCTGCAAATTCGAAAGTTTTGAAAAAGACTTGCTTTCTGTATTGAATCGTCGTCGCATGCTCATCAGCTGAGCGTTGCACAATGAGAGATGTCACGCGATTTCTACCTATCCTGGGCTTTCTGACCGGCGGTGAACAGTCCTCCGATGTTGTGAGGCTTGACGTCGCTCCTGACCGTGGTTAACCAAGTGTTACGGGGGCAGCTCCTAGAACACTTCCAGTCTTTTGGTGGGAACAAGACGCTCTTCAAAGCCATCCTAGAGTCATGTCCCTGGTCCAGCCATTCTGTGTGGCCGAAAAGCGCCAGGCTAATTGCATTCAGCTTGTTGCTTGCTAGGGGCTGTTGTGCTGTTGTGTCACGCGACGGACTTCTGCGTTTCTCACGACGTTCTGCCAGCGAATGCCCAAAATTCTCCGGAGGCATTGGCTGTCGAAGGATATAAAAGCTAGAGGATTAAGACGTTAGGAGTGAGGAACTGAGGATGTTATGGATTGAATGAAGTGGAGGGCGGGTGTCAATGGCTGCAAATGGCCTACCCCTTCACAATCCTCTTTTTCACTTTCCTGCCCAGCCCTCTAGTCAACAGCTCCCTTTGCTTGGTAAAGGCATCCCTTGCCATTTCTATGCTCGTCCTGATTTCTGCGTCACACCTCCCATCATCCATAATCCAAGCTCCCAGATGTTTGAACTTGCTGATTTGCTCAACTTCCTTTCCTTCTGTGACAATACTAATAGCTCCTCCATTTCTGAATATTTTCATGACCTTAATTTTCTTCACGTTTATCTTCATGTCATATGTTTTTGCTACGTCATTTAATTTATCCAGTATCAATTGCAATCCTTTTTCAGTGTTCGCAACCATTACTTGATTGTCTGAAAATCGAACTGTCTTTCAATTGATGGCCTCCCACTTTGACCCTTTTATCTATTTTCTGCATTGTCTCTTCCATCATCTCCTCTACGTACAGTGAGAACAATAGCGGAGATAACAAACATCCTTGTGTGTAATTAAAATAGTCCTACGTAACATATCACAAACTTACACTTAAATGGGTTAAGCTATACAGCTGACATGTAATCTATTCTGAAATCCTAATCTGGTATCCTATTCTACTATAGCGCCAAAGTATCGAAGTATCAAGGCTATTGCTCTATATGGTCAGCCTGCAGTAAGCGGGCGAGCGCGTACGCAAGTGCCATAAATAAAGAGGTTTTGATTTTACTTGCACTCAACTTGCGTCGAGTCTGCGCATGATTCATGCTAGCGCTTGCGCACGCTTTAGTTTCTCACCCGACACAAACGATGCGCGAGCGCAAATACTGAAGTCTGGCGTATCTTTTGCGTTAGCACTTGCGCTTGCTCCGATTTCTCAGTCAAATGATTAGCGTTCGGCGAATCGATTGCAAAAACAATATAAATATGATATAGAATCGTTAACTGGAGTCCAGAGGTTATTTGGAAAAAATTTGATGAAATATTATGTTAGCGAAGGAAGTAAGTAAAAACCGAATTTGAAAGTTTAATGAAAAGTCAAATGGGATTTTAACCTAGGCCTATTTCAAACGTATTGAAAGTAACTTCTATAACTTAGTGAATATGTCAGCGGGGGTGCATAAATTTTTGTAATATATGTATTCCGGGGATCAAGCTTTACCCAGGGAAGGGTTTTATGCTAAAATCTAAATTTTGTGCATCCAAGGGGTGTGGCCAAAACGAAAAAGGTAATTTTTTTGTAATATCTTAACCCCCCCACATGACAAAAATCTAAATTTGATATAAAATCGTTGACAAGGGTCCTGAGGTTATATTTGAATGAAATTTAGTTTTATTTTATGAGGGGAAGTGGATCCAAATCGAATTTGAAAGTTTCATGAGAAGTTAAATGGGATCTTAACGGTGACTCGACAGTAGCAGAACAGTCACTAGCTGAACGTTCACGAGCTGAACGGTCAGTAGCTCAACGGTCAGTAGCAGAACTGTCAGTAACTGAACGGTCAGTAACTGAACGGTCAGTAACTGAACGGTCAGTAGCTGAACGGTCAGTAGGTGAACCGGGAACGCGGCCAGTTTATAGGCTGGAGAACGCCATGGGCATATTCGGAAACACCGCGGGGACGCTCCTCGGGAAGCGACGCAGAATTTTTTTTTTTTCTTGGATGCGGATGCCCCCTTCCTATGCTACGATTGTCTTAATTTTTCACCTTTCATTAATGTTGAAAGTATAATTATATTGCCTAGCTGCCTCTGTCTCCCCCTCTATTTGTCTGCAGCCGGACACAGGTCTACCACTCGCTTCAATAAAAACCATGATATGCCAGTTTTTCAATATTTATCATTGCTATAGACAGTAGCGGTTCTAGGGGGGGGGGGCTTGGGGGGTCTAAGTTTTGGCGGCAACTAGTTGTTGACGTCAACCAGCTGTGGGCGTCAACTATAGTTTTGATGTCAACTTAACTTAGGCGACTATGGACTGAAAACCAATCTACTACATCTACATAATACACCTATGGACGGTTCAGCTACTGTCTGTTCAGCTATTGACCGTTCAGCTACTGACTGTTCATCTACTGACCGTTCAGCTACTGACCGTTCAGCTACTGATCGTTTAGCTATTGACCGTTCAGCACTGATCGTTCAGCTACTGACCGTTCAGCTACTGACCGTTCAGCTACTGATCGTTCAGCAACTGACCGTTCAGTTACTGACCGTTTGGCTACTGATCGTTCAGCTAGTGACTGTTCAGCTACTGACAGGGACTGATTGTAACATAGGCCTATTTCAAAGGTATTGAAAGACGCGTTTAGAAATTAATGAATATTTCAGCAGGGGTGCGTAAGTTCTTGTAATATATGTAATCGAGGGATTATGCTGGACCCAGGGAAGGATTTTTATACTAAGATCTAAATTTTGTACACCCGGGGGGTGCCGCCTAAACGGAAAAGGTTAATTATTGGTCAAATCTGAACCCCACATGGTAAAAATCTGAATTTGATATAGAATGGTTGACCAGAAATTATTTGAGTAAAGTGTAGTCAAATTTTAAGTGGGTCAAAATCGAATTTGAAAGTTTGATGAGAAGTCAAATGGATTTTAACCTGGTAAACGGTGTAAAAGGCCAAGGAATTAAAGACCAAGGAATAAAAGGCCACGGAATAAAAGGTCAAATTGATGGTAGGAATAAAAGGCCAGGGAAAAAGTGGCCAAAAAAAGGAATGGCCACAAATTTTATGAGGTATTTGGGAGAGAGAAAACTTCCTCCCACTTAGCTGACCTCTCCCTCTCTTTCATGGGCTCCCACTCCCCAGCCTCTCATTTTTAGTTTAAATGTAAGTCATTTTCAAGACCAATAAATTTTTAAGTCAAAAATTTTTGATTGTAAATAGTAAATTCTACAAAAGGTTGTGCATTGACAACTCATCACAGTTGAAATAGTTTTCAGCATGCACTGAGCAGACATTCGTTCTTCATATTTTTATTTAATATACATGTCTGTACATAAACTGCATGAAAATTGTGTAATAAATTTCTAAAAACTTTTGTTAAATTCTTCCCGGCTCCACTTGTTGATGCTAGAGTCACCACTGTATTGATGAAAAGCAGGGGATCATAATTGCTGGCTTAAACGATAAGCAGTAAATTTCCTGCTGTTGCTGTGGACCAAGGAGTTAATCTTCAATTATTGCTTTTTACAGAGCACTGTAGAGTAAGTAAGGCGCATCGGGTATTGCTGCCGTTGCCCAGATGCTCGACTCACTAACTTTTAGTCCGATTACTTAAAATCGACACAACTGAGTCCCAACACAACAATAACATCAAAGAAGATGCCGATGCAGCACTGCGGCAATCATGATTTATAGACAAATGCTTTGATCGACCAAACAGACAGTTTTTTGTGGTGCCTGGCACAGGGTTAGGGGCTCCAACCCCCTCCCCCTCAATTATGCGCTTTTGTGTTTCCAAAATAATGTTCCATTGGGAATAGATAGTTTCCGATGAATCAATCAACTTACCTAAGCTATTGGAAATTATATTTTGAAAGTTGTCCACTTAATGCCCAGGCATATGTTCTAAATCAGCTTTCGGAAATTTAATTTTTTCTAGTTGGCCTTGATGCACTAGAAACAATTTTATTACCCAAACCCAAACCAACCCGACTCTATCGCAGTCACGTCGATATAGGGAGACATTCGTCCGTCCACCTTCTACATTTTACCTAGGCCTCCCTTTATAATTTTAGGTCGTCCTCTCCCCTGCCATCCCTCAGAATTTAATAATAAGTGGTGTGAAGCATACAGTCAATTTTTTTTTAAATTGGCGTTTTCACTAGTGACAATGCAAACCCAAACTTAATTGGGTTTGCATTGTAAACTTAGCAGCAGGTAATTTCTTTACAAGCCATTTGAAATATTATCAATAAGCATTATGAACTTTAGACAATACGCTTAAGTGTCGCAGGGACTTCTTACACATTCAATTTTTTATTAGCACTTTATGTCTAACTGCAAAAACTTCTTTGTTCAATATTCTTAGATACCGTATTGTACATTACTTACTCGTGCATAAATTTTAAACGTACTGTCTTTGCCAAATATCGCATTTGTTATTAACAAGTTATAACAGTATAATTTTTTGGTCCTTTTTCCTCTTTTGTGGCCTTTTATTCCGTCGCCTTCTGTTCCGTGGCCTTTTATTCTGTGGCCTTTTATTCCTTGGCCTTTATTCCTTGGCTTTAAATTACGGGATTCTTTTAAGTTTTAATATAGGCCTATAATTTAAAAAGTATTGAAAGAAACTTTTAGAAATTAATGAATATTTCAGCAGGGGCCTTACCTTTCGTAATATATGTATTCGGAGGATCAAGTTGGACCCATCAAAGGGTTTATACTAACATCAAAATTTAGCGCACCCAGGGGGTGCCGACAAAACAAAAAAGGTAAATTAAAAGAATATTTTTAACCCCACATTGCAAAAATCTTAATTTGCTATAGAAGCTTTGACAAGGGTCCAGAAGTTATTTGGAAAAATTTTAGTCAGATTTTATGTAGGGGAAGTGGGTTAAAATCGAATTTGAAAGTTTTATGAAAAGTCAAGTGGGGTTTTTGTGCACCTAAACAACTATAGTCTAGAAGAAAATTTAACATCCTTATCATGAAGCAGTCCCTAATTTGTCAATTTCTGATGTCTTTAATCTTAGCACATTAGCACACATTAGCTTTTTAAATTTTACATTTTAAATTTTAAAAGTAAAAACGTAAGTTTTGAAATTATAAGCCAGCCTTGGAATTGATGACAATTTTGATAAATGAAATAATAGCTAGTTTATTTTTAGCATAGGCTGTTAGTCACTATATGTAGCCAATATTCCAGAAAAAAGTTCAACATTTTTTGCGCTACTATCAAATTCACTAATTTGATATGCCGATGTTAAATTTTCAAGATCGGCATACCGAAATCGATATTGAATATCGCAGTTCGATATACCGATACCGAAATTATCAATTTGGAAAGTAATCAGTTTGGATACCGATACCAATACCGATACCGAATGGTCCAATTTGTTGTACCGATATCGATACCGATAACAATACTGAATTCCCCAATTCGGTATGCCGATACCCGGGTTTTTACCACCCTAAAATACTGATACCAAACCGAATTTAAAATCTCATATCGAACCATCACTATGAGAAGCAATTTTGAAATAGTTGCCAGTGCTTTTTAGATGCGCTGGGCTGAATTGCATTGAATGAATCGTTAAAGTGAGCATGGACAGTGCGTTTCCAGCTGCATTCCCAGCTGCGTTCCGAACGCATGCATTCCCAGACGCACGAACGTGTGCGGGTTTCATGCATTCCTGTGCCGCTGCGTTTTGAACGTCGTCCCTTATTCGCTCAGTCAATCCGTTCCGGTTTATGCGTTCCAAGAAAATGCTGCTTGCAGTATTTTCTCAGAACGCATAGCTGACAGGAATTCTATAAGCCATTTTTAACAGTCATTGTCGTTTTTTAACCTCTAGAAATAACTACTTGCCAAAGTTTGACCTAAGTTCGCTGAACTATACGGAATTTGCGAGTAGGCCTATCTTTGATGTTACAAGAATATCTTACTCTCTTACACAAGCAGTCGTTACGCCATCAGATCTTCAAAACTTTGTAGGCCTACTCATTCCTGATTGATTTTATCGCGTAATGCTACGCCTACGCGTTCAAAATTAGGCGTCCAAATTCAAATAAACCTTGTTTTTGGCGTATACTAACTGTGACTACTAAAATTGATCATGTTTATGCCTAGTAACACCACAATTTGTTGCCTCCTTTGAAATGCCCTGTACGAAGTGGATGAGGCGGAAAGTGAGCGTCCATTTTGGTTTCTACTTGTATGAATAATTATGCTCATAAATATTCATATCTAGGAAAGGTATGGCTCTTGGAAGGATGCTTTACGGGAAAGCAGCTGGGAACGCAGCTGGGAGCACGCTGTCTATATGCGTATTATTATATGCGTTTGCGAAATCACGATGGACGAGATTTACGTGCGTTTAGAACACGTGCGTTCTAAACGCACATGGTCCCGGGAGCGCACCGTCTGCGCTCGCTTATGGACTAGAAGGGTAACTTAGTTAACTTAGGTTTAACTTAGGCTTTAGGTTTAACGAACTGAAACTGTGTTTTTGACGAATCAGTCCCAATTGTAAGCGGTTAGACAATTCGGTTTTTGACGAATCGGGCTGCCACAATCATGGCATTGCTTAAAGGTCGTTGAGCGTTCAGCTTTCTCAGCTCTGGCATTGAATCGTTAATGAAATTGTAGCGTTGAAGAAATTTTGTCTAATATTTTCAGCCTATTTCAGTAGTCATTCTGCTACGTATTCATTGAATCAAGCGAAACGAAGATGATTTTGTTCACGTTTCGGAGTATAGCCCTTTTGACAATGGGTATTTTAGTTAGCTGTGTGGTAGCAGATGAAGTCATTGGTTGTGGTGGATTCATCACATCTGATGTAGAGATTAATCTTTCGGTGATACAGGTAAGTTTTTTCATTGAAATTGAGGAAGAATTTTAAACAAATTATATATCGGTAAATTATTATCATAGCAGTTGATTCCAGAACATTAAACTGGCGGTTTACAAATTCACCCAAATACACTAGAGGCCACCCACACATAAAAACGAGATGCAATTTGACTCGATGAAAGATGGTTAAAATGCACCTGCCACTATAGAAAGACTAATGAAGAAGGAGCCGTTCTGTGTGGGCTCTCTTACCAATCTTAGCTGGAAAGTATATATTGCTGAAACTGAAAGGAAGGGCATATGAAGCATGTGTAAGAAGTGGAATGATATATGGTAGTGAGACATGGGCAATAAAGGCCGATTAAGAGGCCCGATTCGAGCGGACAGAGATGAGGATGGTGAAGTAGGTGAGTGGAGTGTCATTGGAAGAGGGAAAGTATAGTGCCGATCTGAGAGCTAGAATAGGGTTGGAGGTAGTGGGAGATGTGATAGGAAGAAACCGACGGAGATGGCTGGAACGTGTTTTGAGAAGGGAATCGGATGATTGGGTGCGGAAATGTTTGGATTTTGAAGTAGCTGGGAAAAGAAGTATTGGGATATGGAAAACGACATGGAAAAGTTTGGCAAAGAAGGATATAAAAGCCAGAAAATGGAGACGCGAGGATGCGACGGATAGGATGAAGTCAAGGGCCGATGTCGATGGCTGCAAATGGTCTACCCCTGCCTAAGCAGGGTGTGTGTGTAGTTTTTCCCAGTTTGTGGCACCACCAGGTATCGAGAACTGATCATTCCAGAGCAAAACATTTACACTAATTTATACAAGTCCTTCGAGAAAACACTATCGAAGGCAAATACAAAAATATGAAAAACACTAAAAATAACAACATTAAAAAAAATTTAGTGAGTTTTTCGTCGGTTTGAAACTCTGGCATTCATATCGTGGAGGCCCTCCAAACAATGACGCTATTTTTAGTCTACCCTGGCTGAGATAGAGACAAAGGCGGGAGCGAAAAGTCATGTCCATTAGAGGGGTCAGTTATCCTTTGACAGCCGGAAAAAGCTACGCGAGGCGCTGTGGTGTAGTGGTTAAGGCGTCGGACACGAGAACACACCGACACCACTGCGCGTGCAAAAGTCACAGTTTTTCATAATCGCGACTTTGTCTGTGACCTGGAAGGGGTGCGTGCTTGCCCCTGATCTCTTCTGCTGCACCATTAATTGACTAATGTCACAAGTAATGGCTGGCATCGGCATTGACGTCGGGGGAAGCTCTTTGACAACCTTGACTATGCAGATGACACTGCGCTCTTGCCCTCGGACAAGGCTTCACCCCTGCCCTGCTGGAGGCACTCGACAACAATGTCCATCACCTGGCTGCGGCGTTACTTGGGCAAAGACCAAGCTGCAGAATCTCGGTCCCGCAGGTTCACAGCTAGCGCTATAAGTCGGTCACAATGTCACCGGGTCGGTGGAGGAGCCTCGGCAGCATGCTATGTTCCCATGGACATTGCTTATATGACGAAGCGGGCCTGTGGGCCTGTATGATTAGGAGAGTGTCTGCGTGTTTGTTGCTGTAGGCCTTTGAAATGCATTTTTATATTTCTGTGTGTCTCTAATGTTTAAGATGTCTGAATATATTTTACAATGCTTGTGCCCGGAGACTGACGGTGAGGGAGGCAAGGTGGCTGAGAAAGTAAGCTGCCTTGAGTCCACCAATGCCAGCCAGCAACGTGAGGCTATGAAGAGAAACACCATGCAGAGCGCTAGAATAAAACAAGGCAAATTATTAATTTAGAAGCAGGATGCAATGCCCGCTGACTTCCTCCTGAGTTCTTTTTACAGGTTGGTGGATCAAACGTCTTACTAGACAAAAGCACAGGAGTCACAGAACCAATCGTTACAAAATTGATTCTGTATGGGAGTGCAGTTGCTGGATACAAATCTAGGAAAAGCTGGACAAAATAATGTAAAGCTGAAATTTACTTCTAAATAAGGTAAAATAGAGTAATTTAGTTCTAAATGAGATAAAATAAGGCACGGGCCCCTTTTAGCCCCCCGGCCCAATATGGCCCGAAAGGGACTCTGTATCTCGAACACCAGGGGGGACCATTTGGGGCTCTTTCCTGGTGTGCCCCAAAGTGCCACCAATAGGGAAAAATTTACCCAGATGCTCTCCACAATGCTGTTGAGTGCTAAAAGGAGGTTCTCGAGGGCCCCAAAGTGGCCCAGAAGGGGCCATGTGCCTACAAGGGGCCTTGTGCCCTCAATGGGCACTTTCGGGGCCCAAACGGGGCCCTACGGGGCCCAGTCAAGTTTTGACATCCCAGCATTTAACAATGCTGGTGGAGGTTCAAAATTGTTCCTGAGGCCCCTAATAGATTCCGGGGCGCCAAAGAGGCCCTAATGGGCTCCTAAATGGGCATATTCGGTTCCTAGGGGTTAATGGGTCCATGGGGAGCTCCGGAGAGTACAACATGAAGATAAAAAATACTGGGGCTCCCATGCCCAGCAGGGGATCAAAGGGGTTCCAGGGGATCTCAGGGAACTGAAGGAGTCCCGCAGGGGCGCCGTAGGGGCTACAATTGGTCGGAAGGAATGAAGACATGGGTCGGGGCTGAAAAGACTGTCAGCAGCATAACGATGCATTTGCGGACCCAGAAGGTCTTGAAGGAAGGCACTGCTGGACGCTGAATGGGCCTGCTAAAACTTTTTCAAACTCTCTTCCAGCAGTGTGAAAATCTTCCGTGTTTTCCCCTGGAGCCCCTTGCGGCCCCCAGGGCCCCTCCAAGGCCAAATTTGGGCCCCTGCAGGGCCGAGCTCTGGGAGGTCCCGCTGGGCCCCTTTGGGCCCTGGGAGCTCTTATCAAGCCCTCTTGCATTTTTAGAGGGTTAATGCTCTACCTTATGGAGCTCCCCAGGGCATCATTAGCTCTCTTTGACCTTCCTATCCCTTTTAGGGGGCACATTGGGGCCCCTTTGGCGCATCAGAATTTATCAAGGGCCTCAGGATTAATTTTCAACCTTCACCAGCATCATGAAACACTGATAGAACTCTTTATTTAAAACTCCTCTGGTGTTCCTTTGGAGCACATAGTCCCTTTGGGGCCAATTTGGACCCAAGTCGCTTTCTGGGCTCCTTCAAAGCCACTTGGGAATCTCTTTTGAGCCCTAACCAGTATCGTGGAGAGCATCTGGATTGATTCTTTCAAATTTTAAATGCAGAGCTAAGGGAGCATTTGGCTCCCATGGGGAGCCCTCGGGGGCTCGCAGAGAGAGCTCCAGATTCCATTAAGGACCTAAGGGTCTATTTTGGATCTCCACTAACATCGTGAAATTTTGTGATGTTTGAACTCTGGTGCTCCTTGAGGCTCAGGAATGGCCCTAGCTGCATGGTGCCCCTTTGGGGCACAGGATCCCTTAGGGGCCTCCAGCCCTTCTTCCCACAAGGGGGGCCCTTTCTGGGCCCCTTTTGTGGGGCCCCTTGGAAACCGCTTTGAGCCCACACCAGCATTGTGGAGAGCATCTGGGTCCATTTTTTAAAATTTTGTATGTGCAGCCCTGCATGGGTCTCGACCCCCGTAGATGGCCCAGGAGCTCCCGGGTAACTCACCTATGATCTGAATTATGAAATGTGTCACCCTCCTGCACAAATTTTGTGTCAATATCTTCAAAACTGCACGAACACATTAAGAATGAATACACACACAAGGAAATCCTAGTTTTTATATAAATGTTCATGTGTAAATAATATATAATGTATATCATTATTCTTTTATGTTTGATCATTACTTTTTTTGCCGTAGGATTTACGATGGGGAATTTTTTACTCTTCTCTACATGGTATTGTGCATAGGAGCTCAATTTTGCAGCTTTGTATTTTTTTTTGTCCGGGTAGTTTCTCCCCCTACTGCAGTCTATCAGATGGGAGCCACGACTCGATCAGGACTTCGAGCTGTATGATCCTTGACCAGAGGTTATTAAATAATTATAGGTCCCTACAAGTTATCGATTAGTCAGCGATATACTATGATAGGCCAGGACCTTGGGGCGGATCTAGGGTAGGCGAGGGGGGGCAAGTGATTCCCGCCGTGACTTGATGTAGGGGCAGCAGGGGCACATTCCTGCCCCCGTTTGTTGAACCAGAGTATGTTTAAGCAGTGTAAATCTTATTTTTGGGGGCAAAAATTTGTGATTTTGTTGGGAATGCACCCCCTCCCATGCGTTTGTGTAGGGGCACGTGCCCCCCCTTTTTCAAGAAACAAGGTATGTTGATACAGGGCAATTGCAAACTTTTATGAGAAAATCTTGTAATTTTGCATTCCTGCGGCCGGTTGTGATGATGCGATAATTTGAAGGGAAAAAAATTGAGTCCCATGATCGCCCTCTGCCCCCCTGTCTTTTGGGACAAAAAAGTTGCAGTCAGCACCCCCTCCTGCCCCCCGGTCATGAGTTTTTCATTTGCCTGTTTCTCTTCCCCCACTCCTCGCTCAAGCATCCTGGATTCACCCCTGGCCAATGAAGGTCACGCCATCCTTCTCTCTCTAGTGCACTGCCAAACGGAAAGTCTCTGGCATCCAACCTCTCCACACTTGGCGATTCTTCGCCATTCTCTTCATGTTTTCATGCAATTTTCTTTTTAGCAGCTTATCTATCATTCCCACTCGCTTCCTTCCCCTCGTCCTCTTGCCCTCCATTCTTTCCTTCAGTATTTCTCCTATCAATCCCTTTCCATTCACTATGCCCAATCCAGTTTTTCTTTCTCTGCGCAATGATGCTCATTAGTGCTCTTTTTTCCCCAACTCTCGCCAACACTTCCTTGTTTGTTCTTTTCTCTGTCTAGCTAATTTTCTCCATTCTACTCCAAACCCACATCTCAAAGGCCTCTAGTCTTTTCCTGTCCTCTTTTCTGAGTGCCCACATCTCAGCCGCATATAGTACCACTGACCACACAACTGCTTTCACGATCCTCTTCTTCACTCTTCCACTCATACCTCTAGTCAACAATACCTTTCTCTTACTAAAGGCATCTTTTGCCATTCCTCTTCTAGTTCTTATGACTTTTTCACTTCTTTCACCTTGTGTAATCCATGCTCCCAGGTACTTGAACTTTTCGACATGCTCCACTCTTTGTCCATCAATTACTATGTTTATCACTCTTCCGCTCTTTGATATCTTCATTGCCTTTGTCTTCTTCATGTTTATCTTCATATCTTATGTCTTTGCAGTTTTATTTAATCTATCCAGCACGTTTTGTATTCCTGCCTCTGTGTCTGCTATCATTCCTTGGTCATCTGCAAATCTGACATCTTTCAGCGGGTGACCTCCTACTTTGACCCCCTCTTTCAGTCCTTCCATTGCATCTTCCATCATTGTTTCTACATGTAGTAAGAACAGGAGCGGTGATAACAGTCATCCTTGCCTTACGCGTCTTCCGATTATGCCTGATTCTGAATATTCCTCCTGGACCCTTACTATTGCCTCTTGGTTTATGTATAGCTCTCTCACTAACCTTCTATCCCTCCAATCAACGCCTAAACGCTTCAGAATGCTCATCATTTTCATCCAGTTTACTCTGTCGAATGCCTTCTCAAAATCAATAAAACATTACATCTATCATTTCCGTATTCTAAGCTTCTTTCACTCAACATTCTCATTACCCCGATTGCCTCTCTGGTATCCATTCTGTACACCATCCTTAATTGATTATAATTGATGTTTGAAAACTTTAACCTATCAACCTGATAGGCTATTGCCGTTCTCCTCAAGAAAACTTTGTGCTAGTCGTCAATTATCCCGTCTCTTTGTAACCTAGCCTTGACCAATTTGCCATAACGTCAGCCAGAGCTTCTTCTAAAGCTTTTTTGCATTATTTTGTAGGAATATGAGCCTTCAGCTCTGCAACCATGCGGAGTTAACTAGATATAAACTATGGGTTCACTTCTTGAAGCTGCGTATATTTGAGCATGTGCTGTTGTTTTTCGAGGATTCAGAGCTAGACGCTGATCATCATGTCTGGCAAGCTCAGATAACAGTGCATTTTTTTACAGAAGTGTCCGTAACAATGCGAGTCATGCCTTTTGTACAATTGAAACTAGTGAGTTTATGCCAGGGCGCTTTTTGAAATTGGTGAACTTCTTCGTGCGTGTTCTAGTGAGAACATCGTTTTCGAACATCGCGGTCCCCAATTCGACAACTGGTAGATCGCATTGCTTTCTATTTTAAAATCCATCTCCCATGATTTATCTTGGATTTTCCTTGAGGCAACAGTGTATGATATCATAGGTTGAAGATTTATACTTCTGTCGTTTTAACAAATGTATGCATACACAATGGGACTGCAACTAGTCACTATGATGTTTGTGGTTTCGATAAAAATGTAGAACCTGTTCTATTAAAGTGCATTGGCCTAACAGCCCTTCTTCAAATAGCCCCAAATAAATTGAAATGCAGGCTAGGTGTGAAGCATGTAGCCTAATTGAAACAAAACCAATGTAGTACCTTTGTACGCTATTTATCACTAGTGTCCCGTGTGTGCGAATGGGATATCAATATAGAAGCGATGGAGCAGGATGACTTGATGTAATTACTTCAATTGCCTTGTTTCTGAAGTTTTACTCAAAGTCTATAAATTATGAGACAATTGTTTACTACGTACCTTCTATGAAACACATTCACTTCGATGATAGGCCTAAACCGCCCTCAGATGTTTCAATTATTACAGTCTGGCTATGTCTTGATGATGGATTTGGTAATGATTCGCTGATAATGGCGTTCACTGCATAACAATGATAGTTCACTGCACTTCTGCCACCGTGAAATCACTCGGCCTATATGGCTTAATCTTTTAATTTTATCTAAAAAATCTCAAGCGTGGTCTAATTCATTTGGCAAATCTCTTATCTCACTATCCTTAACCTTTCTGACAATCTTGTCTGGTCAATGATCGCTTTATTGCATGGGCTACAACCTTAGAAAGCAGAAAAGCAAAGCTTCTTCAAGCCAATGGAACGATTGCGATCGTCAGTAGACAGTCTGATCAGATAGCATTAATAATTTTGAGAAATAATCGGGTTAGATTATTTATTTATGTTCTATTTCAAGTGTTGGTGCACAAAATTTACGCTATGTTGATTTTCAAAAGCAGGCTAATTAGGCCTAACTGTTATTGAGGGTGAGTGATAGTCTTAACATTAGGCCCATTGTGGGTCATTTTTTCGAAAGAGAAGCGCCAAGCGATGATACCAATTTGGGGTGGGGGGTGCCATTAGTGGGAGGGGTGCGACCTCTGTTTGCAGGACCGCCGTCTGTGGGTATAGCAGCTAAACTAACAGTTGTCTATCACGATCACCTCGCCACCGCTTGTGTGGCATGACTCGACCACTGATCGAGTCATGCTGCCTGTGCACTGATCGAGTCATGCCGCCCATGGGTAGTTTCAGTATAGTGACTATATTAATTTAATAAGACGTGCTATTGCAGAAAGTGTTAGCTCGTATAATTCTGCATAAAACATATATCCTTCAAGACTCCCTAATTAAAGAGTGCCGAGCTATCGGGTTTAGAAGAGACACTGACAAATTTAAATTTTGCACCCCTAAAACAGTAAAATTTGCTTAAATTTTATATCTGTCGATGCGTCAAATCAAGAGTACACACAACGAAATCTATAACGTTTCCAGCATTGGAAAGTAAAAATTGAATATAGGCCTGTATCATCAACAGTTTTGGTTTTATGGAGGGTGTTCGAGTCATGCCGCCGATTGAGTCACGCCTCCTTTTCCCTACTCTACTATTCTCCATTTATTTCAGCCTTCGAAGAAAATGTTACAAGTTACATGACTAAGCTTAACTGTCAGACAAAGTGTATGCTGCAGAACAACACGTTTGACCTGTCATAATATGCAAGCAACTAGTGACGTTCAAATTGTCTAGCCAAGCTTTATATTGTCTAGCATTCACCAATCAGTAATTGACATATTGCACATACAACCAATAGCAAGGCAGATTTTGAAATGAACTAGGAGATACATATGCACATGAGTGCAATGTCCAAGAGCACAGTGGCAGAGCAATAAATTAAATAAATCAAACAAGCCCTCCAGAAGCTTCACAATTCACATTCATTGCAAGACGGGATGTCTTAATCATCTTAATCTGCTGCCTACTCCTTCTGGCCAGCGATGTTGAGATCAACCCTGGTTCGATCCACGTCATTCCTCCAACTTTAAACCTTGCTACTTTTAATATCACATCTACCTCCTCAATAGCCAATTTTTAGAACAAGCCGGAAATTTTAAAACATAGACATCGTTGTCGTCGGCGACCCCATCCAGGCCCTTGATTGTAGGGCCCGGTATTCCAAAACCAGTTATGGGTCGGCCAGCCTCTGCTCCCATGTGGCCAGCAGAGCTGCTGCCCCTGCAGGGTCGGTCCTCAAATCCAGGGGTGTTAGTGAGGTTACTATTTTGGTGCATTCAAATAGGTGTTTTGTGTTATGTTCTTTGATCTTGCAAAGGGGGCACTGAGGAGTTGGGTATTGTATGAGATCCATGTTATGTTTGTAGGTGTAGAGTAGGGGAGACTTTCCGGTCCGGATCTGTGCTAATGTTCGTCTTATTTTACGACTTAGAGTTTCTTCAGTGGGACTTGTCTGGGGTTTGTTGATTTAGTATCTTATTCGGTTGTTTTTCTGAGAGGTATTTGTGTACCATGGCGGTGTGAATGGTTTTGATGTTTTCAGAAATGTTTTCTTTTGTGACAGAATTGGGATCCGTGACAATGTGGTGGATGTAGGTATTGCTGTTTTGGAAGATTGATTGTCTAATATTGCGTTTAGGTTTGTCTTGCTGTGTCATATTGTAGAATGGATGGGATGGGTGCTGTGATTTCTGGCGGAATTGTGATGCTATTAGTTGTAGATGGTTTTGAACGGGTAGTATTTTTGTTTATTCATGAATGTGCTGCTGCTTAGTGTCGGCAGTACCGCCAGTCGCTATTCGCAGTGCAGAGTTCGTTCTGGAGCACTTGTAGCTTGTTTACCTTAGTTTTTGCAGCTATTGGTGAGCATATTGTGCTTGCTAACTCGAGTTTGGGTCGAGTGACAGTTTTGTATGTATTGATGAGTGTTTCCTTCTGTTTCCCCCAGGTGGTGGAGGTGAGAGCTTTTATTAAATTTATTGTTTTTCCAGAGCTGTCTTTGTGTTTCTATGTGTTGGTTGTAAGTGAGTTTGGGGTCGAATGTGAGTCCCAGTATTTTTGGGTGCATGGTTGTCGGTATGGGGTTGTTGTTTATGTGGATGTCTAGCTGATTATTGTATTCAGCTGGGTCTAAGGTGAAGAGTGTTGCGGTAGATTTATTGGCATTGAGTTTGAGATCATTGCTTTTTGTCCATTCATAGATTGTGGTCAGGAAAGATTCAAGTTCTTCTTTTGTTGTTTCTATGTCGGAGTGAGAGGAAAGTGTTGTCATGAGTAGAGTTCGATTCCTTCTGGAGGTATGGGTAGGTCCGACATGTATATGTTGAACAGAACAGGTGACAGCACGCCTCTTTGCGGGACTCCTGTTTTGAGTTGCTGCTGTTTAGAGTTTTTGTTATGGTAAACAGTGTAGGCTTTTTGGTCTTTAATGTAATTTGTGACATATTTCATGATGGTAGGAGGGACGTTGGTGTTGTGGATGTTGCTGATAAGTTTGTGGGTGTTCACAGTGTTCACGATAGGGTGGCCAGATAGGTCGTGAACGATTTTGCAGTACAAAATGACCCTCTTATCCTGAACGCAGGTTCATATAATTTATTTGGCCATGTACATATTTTAAATAGAATTATTATATATGCCCATTTTTATAAGCATACCTCAAGTATTAAACATTTAATCGCCAGTAATACAGCACCACCCATAATTAGCTTATTCTCAGCGTGTCATTTACATGGGGTCAATGGCGTCACTAATGTGGAAGCTATCCATGATAATTTCAGGAGTATATGAAATATGGCTGCTTGAACGAGTCACAGAATGATTGATGCTTAGCCTACTGTTGAGAAAAGTTCTCATTCTCATCAAGTTTGTATATGATTTTTGTTTCCAGTAATTCATCTGTAATTTCTATTCCTTTCCTTTCACTCATCCTTTTGCTCCATTCTTCCCTCCAGTATTTCTCTCATGAAAAATATTTTGATCTTATGTAATTACTGTTGTACAGAGTGAAGCAGCCAAATGTAACCAATTGCAAAAATCAATAGCGTTATCATTTTCAACAGATTAAACAGTTTCCCTTTTTGATAGAGGAAAGATGGCAGTTTTTACATACGATTAAAAATACAAAAGCAATGTGTTCACAGCATGTATTTGATGTGAGGGACTCTGTGCGTCAGGCATTCTGCGAGGTTGAATTGTTTATTACCTTTATGGTAACTTCTCTTGATATGTCGCATAGATGCCATTTTTAATGGCGGTGTTGACTTTATCAATGCTTTTTTGTTCATTAACATAGCCTACACTCTCCGTGACCCATTTCCAAAGGAAAAGTTTCTGAGCGTTTGGGTCTGTGCTCTCCAGAGAGGGCGCTCTGTGCTGCAAGAATTAGACGCTCATCGAATTTTTGTTAAGTCAATTCAGCATTTCTGGTGTGACGTACAGCCATCTTGCTAAAACCATTCATCTTCTCGAACAAACATGGACTTGATGACCATTCTGTCAAGAATTAGCTAAAATTGATGAAAACGTTCAGCGTTCATGGTCATCGTGTTGCCTCGTTCTCAAACCAAACGGACCGAGGATGATGTGTACGCTTATTGGCGCCGGGCCGTACACTCGCGTGAAAAAGTGACCGTTTTTCACCTTTTTCAGGGGTCCTCGTACACCAATAGCCATGGTGTTGTCAACTATTTGCTCCATTTAAATTAAAATGTGCTTCATCGGACAATCAAAAGCAATAAACAAATCGACCACGCATGTCAGAGAATGCCAGGAACGCTGCATCGCATACATGGAAAATTGATTGTGGACTCTGCGCATTTATTTTTCTATTGGATATGTGAAAAAACTTCCATCTTTCCTCTATGAAATAGGGTTAAAATTATTAGAATTCGTTGAAGAATGAAAAAGTTATTGATTTTTGAAATTAGGTAAATTTGGCTGCTGCACCCTGTATCTTTATCATTATTTCCTGGTCTGTTACTATTTTGGATCTTTCAAACCTTCAATTTGTGACATGTTTCCAGGCAGTCGGACTTGCATGTATTGCATGTGGAATATGGTTTCACGCATCTGCTGATGTCTACGCATATATGACAGTCTTTGTTCGATCTGAAAATGATGGGACAGTAGTGGCAGCTGCTGGAATTTTGCTTGCTACTGGATTTATTCTGTCGTTCCTCACTCTTTTAGCTGGCTATGGAGTTTATAAAGACAATCGGCACATGATTAATGCGGTATGTTTTTTTTAGTAATGTGCATGAACCAGTGGCGTAGTCAGACTTTTTTGCAGACCGATGCAAATATTTGTGCCAAATATAGGCCAACAACTCTCAATTGATTTCATGGGTCTTTCGGTTCTATTTTTATATGCGATTTCTAAGCAGGGGCAGGGAGAAAAATGCCCCTTATGAAAAATTCTTGGTGGGTGCAAAGTTCCACCAACTCAAAAAGTCGATTCACCCAAATGAGGTGTAGAGAAAAAATAGTATCGCGAGCAAAGCAAGTGAATTTATTTTTGGAGCTATTTCTTTGCCCCTCCCCCACCCCAAGGAAATGGCAGCTGTAATTCTGAATCAAAAAATGAGATTTGGCCGACCCTTAGCTAAACCAGGCACACCAGACAGCGGCAACCCTGCTCGTAACTAGCTGTAACAGCCGCCCGCAGATGGTAGTCTAGCCTACTTGGCTTAGTTTGCAGTAAATTTCATAACTTGTCTAACTATGCAGTTTAATTACACTTTACATACTTCAATTACATAACTTACATGTTTGGCCAGCATCGTACGTCCACTGATAATGATGAAGAATTTATACTCTGTATGATTCGTAGGCCTGCTATCAACTGCTGTTCAACAGCCGCCATAATCACGCTGCTTCACACGGTCACTAATCTTCTCAACTCAAACCCATACGTTGTCGTCTACGCACTTGACTTCAGCAAAGCGTTCGATACTGTGCGTCACAGCACCCTCCTGGAAAAATTGGCAATGCTTCAGCTTCCAGACTGCATCTATAGCTGGCTTGCAGAATTTTTCTAGGGTCACTCGCACTTGCACCAAGTTTCAGACAGTACTTCAACGTTCGCTGATATCAGCGCATCAGTCTCCTTCAGTGTGCATGGGCACGTCGATGCAACTCTGACGACCTGCCAGCAGACACTGTTTGCGCTGATTACCTTGCACCCGCAGTTGCGCACGGGTTAGACTAGCGCTCCCTGCAGACTGTGTTTGCCGCCGTCGTGGTGGGGATGCTCCGTTACGCCCTGCCAGCGTGGATCGGTCTCACTGGCGCTGAAGATCACGAGCACATTGAAGTATTTCTGCGCAAGAGTAAACGCGCAGGCTACTGTGCACTTGATGCGCCGACATTTGAGACCATGTGCGGCAGCGCTGATGATCGCTTATTCAAATCTGTGGTTGACGACAGTTCGCACTTTACACCCCTTAATCCCGCCAAGGCCCCGCGCACCTACAATCTCAGGCCACGCCGACACAAATACGCAGTACTTTGAAAGACAAATTGTCTCGGAGACTCTAATTTTCTGACTAGAATGCTCTATAAAAAGTAGAATGTTGTCTAACCAGCCAACTTGAGAGTAATCTTTATTCTAATGATAAACGGTTTACACTATTTTGAAATTTCATACTTTAGCCATGATACATTAATTTGAAGTCTTCAATCAAGACTCATTTGAGAACTAAACTGAACAGCTGATATTAGCCAATGAATTGACGTAATTTGTCAATGTGTGTATTGTAACTCGCTTGTAAATGACAGCAGCATGTCGAATATATATAAACCAATGTAGCTATGCCACTGACATGAACTGTATAACACTGTAACCACTATGTTCCGGATATGACATTAAACTGTGACCGGCAGTCCTGCCCCTGCTGCCATCATTGAGCAGGTTGTCCGGCAGTCCTGCCCCTGCTGCCATCATTGGGCAGATTGGGCGCTAGGAATGGCATCCGGTCTGTAAAAAATTGCACCAAAATCATTGCACCAAAAGACAGCCAATGGACACACAAAAAGGTTTATTTTTAGTCGGGGCGAACCTCGGACCGTCGACTGATGACAAGGGGCACAGCGCTTGGGCTTGCCTGGGACCAGCGCTGTCTAGCGATCACAGGTACTGCACTGGGGCTGACCCCGGATCAGTGCCAGCTAGCGACCAGGGGCGTGGGGGATGAGGAAAAGGAAGAGGGGTGCGAGGTAGGATGGGAACAGTGAATATTAAGAACAGTGAATATTGGAAGTATGACAGGGAGATCGGCGGAGGTAGTGGACATGCTGGTAAGGAGAAGGGTGGAGGTATGATGTTGTCAGGAAGCAAGGTGGATGTGCAGTGGTACATGATTAATAATAGGCTGAAACGAAAAATATAAGTTCCATTGGAAGGGTGGCAAGGAGAGAGTGGATGTTGTTGGAGTGCTAGTGGCGTAGAGGGTAATTGAACAGGTTGTCGATGTGGCCAGGTATAGTGAAAGACTAATATATAAATCTTTGTTCACCATCAAGCCACAAACAGACATAGTACAGAAACAACAAAAATAAGTAAAGAAGATATCTAGCTTGTTAGAGCACAGTTATGCAAGCAGAGTTGTAGGTGAGCAGCACGCGTTATGCAGCGTTATGCAAAGGTGCACACTCTCAGAATTGAATTTTTGCATCAGGCAATTGAATTAGTTAAATTAATGAAGTGATTATTGACTTAGCATTCGGCTGACAAACTTAGGCTGCTCAATCAGCCATAGCATTCTGCACCAGCGATTGCAATGGTACGTTGTTTTTTTTGTTTTCATTTTTATGGCTTCAACAACAGCAAAACATAAGCATCGAGATGAAATTGCAATGTCATGAAGCAATAGGGGCAATCAAAGGGAGAAATGTATTCCCCGTGGTAGTCGCGCAGATCCGTCTAGGACTAGGACTAGGACAGAACTGCATGGCTATATGATTGCCCGTATTATGGCCAATTATCAATAGGCAAGTATATAGCAATAATATCACGAAATTGACAAATACTGTGCACAGTTAAGCAAATTTAGAAACAGTGTGAACAAAACAAATTTAAGAAGAAAAAAGTTCAAAATAAACTTCAGTCTGCGAATACAGGTTCAAACAGTGCAAACAAAAATTATGCAACCATAAATTATGACAAATACATAAATTACTAATTACTCGACATCAGAAAATAGAAACTAAGCTAGGTCATTTCCGAAGCTCTATATGTTTCTATGAATTTTTTGATACGTTCATATTTAAAGATCGATAAACTGGATGCGTCTTGAATATTCCTAGATAGAGAGCTCCATACCCTTGGACTTAGAACATTTACGCTATTTTCTCAAATGACAGTGCGACAACCAGCCATAACAAAATAATCAGATTGACGAGTATTATGAGAACGCTGAGGGTCTGTAACCGTAATATATCGTGCACATGATATAGGCAATAGATGATGCTTAATTTTGTACATAAATTGAGCAACTTGAAATTTATTAATGTCAGATAGTTTCAGTAAATTCAAGCTGATAAATAATGGATCACATGAGGATCGAAATTTTTAAAGAGTAACCAAACGCACAGCTCTATTTTGTAAAATAACCAGCCTTTGTAACGTAGAAGCACTGGCGGTGTCCCAAACTATGTTGCAGTAAGTTAAATATGGATAGATCAAGGTATTGCATAGCATAAGCAGGGCATTTAGTGGAACAATATTTCTAACACGACCCGTGGCTCCCAGCCCTTTTGAAATTTTCAGAGCAATGAAGTCAATATGCTTCTTCCAATTAAGTTTAGAATCAATAATAATGCCCAGAAACTTTGTGTTCTCAACCTGTTCGAGCAAATAGCCATCAATTGATATCTCAAATATTTTTTCTTATTTCGGAATTTGTTTATTTTCAAACAGTATAAAATTTGTTTTTTTGGTGTTCAAGGAGAGTTTATTTGCTCAAAACCAATCTGACACCTTGGA
>JAQIWG010000424.1:0-34459 GCA_034695025.1 Chamaedrilus cognettii
GCCAGTGCAGGTCCTTGAGCACCGGTGTTATATGGTCACGCAAGTTCGAACGCGCCACGACTCGAGCCAGTGAGTTCCGTACTGATGCAACCAACTTACCGCCGTACCGGGCTATCATGCTCGGGACTGAAACCGTTTAAAGCCTCTTTAATTGCGTCTCCCCCGGGGCCCTGGAAGCCCATCAGCGGGCTGAGTCAAGGATCCCCTGCAAAAGTAACAGTGAAACCCCTTGGGGCCCTGGAAACTTCTATTGACCCTCGGCCATCATTATCAGAATAATTATTGAATGTCGACCCTACCAAGCTCCTATATCCAACCTCAGGGAGTCTCTTTTGTGCACCTTCGAGACCCCATTTGGGGCCACGTTGGGGCCAGCTGTAGGCCTATTCCCGTTCCGAATAAGAATTTTTTTGTTATGTGGGTCCAGCATTTCGGTTAAGATCCTTGGAGATGTCGCTGATGCCTACTAGTCTGGTCACTCTCGTTTAATGTTTTTGTTAAGTGTTTTTGTTTTCGGTTTTGATTTAATATAATTACTTTGAAAAATATCAAAATTGGCCTAATAGATTTTTTACATAGGCCTAGGTTTTATTAAGTTTTATGAGAACTATTTAATTCGTGTCGTAATTGTTCTTTAATGATAACGGTTATAGGTACAAGAACTACACAAATATTGGCAATTAATTTGAACTGTTTCTGTTCAGCTAGAGAAATATGAGTATTGTAGCGCTACTCCACTAGTGGGGGGCAGATCTTGCAATAGGATACAACCATGTATAGCTGCAGATGATGATTAGCGAATATGTTCAGTCTACGCCGAAAGCGAATTAAGTCTTTCGTGATGGGTCGGAGGTCTCACGCGAAGGGGGATGACGATCGAGTAAGTGTTCTTCCTTTACGAAGACGTGTTACGCGTGCACTCTATGGTAGGCTTGTGGGCCACTGGTGCTTATACTTTTTTGGAGACGATTGCTCACAACATGGCTCGCAATGTCATTTACAACATTTTAAATTGTCTCCGCGGCGGAAGATCTGTAAAACACAATTTGAATAGCATGGGTCTACATTCCCTTAGCACGTGTCAACCACTGAATGTAGGACCCGGTAATAGTATTTAGTAAGAACTATCATCATTGGTATTAACTAAGCAATACATTGATTTATTTTGCATTGTATCTGGTATAGGCCTAATTTAGACTTATATTTGAATGCTGTGGTTGGCTGTGCAGAGGCCGGGCTTGTTTCAGCCGAGTGTCTACCATGCGCTCGTCGTCATATTCCTCGAGTTCTTCAGCTGGGGCCTTCTCATGTCCCCCGTCATCACGGTCTGCAGCTAATTGAATTCTGCATCGATTTGTGATATCTGTATCTATATTTTAAAATGTTTGTTGCTATACATATCCATTTAAATTACATCATCATTTTGTTCTATATGGTACATAAGATGGGCAACTGTGAATAGTTTATATTATTACCCTATTGTTTGTGTCCTTCTTTGCTGTTTCACGGTTCAGAAGCACAATGGGGTTATTTTAGTGCCAGCAAGATAATAAATATATAAATTTCATTTATTACCTTAATAATGTAACTCATTGATTACAAAGTTTTTTGATGTTTATTAGACGTGATATGTTGAACTGCTAATGGTTTGATTTCTAAGTTTTGTAGCTGAAGTCTTTTGAATATATTTAATATTGGATATTTAAATGATTTGATATGTTGGTTTGCATGCTCACACTTTGCATATTGAGTTATTTTACCAACAGTGAGCTATTAACGAATGGATGCTTTAGATAATGGGAGAAACCTTTCCGAAGGATGCATTTCTCATGAACGGCCTCATACAGGGTGTCAAGGTTAGTGCTGACGATAACTGTTTACAAGCTATTGATGAGACTTCTTGCAGATAATTTTAATTGAAATAGGTATGGTGAGCTATGCTAGTTTGGAAGGAATGATGTTTAATCGGAATATTTGGTGTTCTGCAGCTTCTGATATACTATCACCAGACTAGTCTGCAGAGTTTATTGTAATTTGTAAGATAAGATGAGAAGCTGATGCAATTTTACTCCTTTTTTTTGCTGAACATTACTTAGTGCTGTAGCAATGAAGATTAAACGATGAAAGATTGTTGATCTTTTGGCTGCGTATTTTGCAGTGTGATGTTAGTGTGTTTGAAGTACTGAGGGCCCCTTGTTCGTGCTTGCTGTCAGGGTCTCTTGTCGTTCCTCAGCGCCCCACTGATCGGGGCTCTGTCGGACATCTGGGGGCGCAAACCCTTCCTTCTCCTCACTGTCACTTTTACCTGTGCCCCCATTCCCCTCATGTGGTTCAGCCCCATGTAAGTACAGTGGTCATCACCCTACTCCTCTCTGCTTCGACTAATGCAATAGGAGTTGAGACTAATACCACAGCTCGGCACGTTGTACTAATGTGTGTTGTGGCAGATTAGATTTTTAGCCGCTTTCTTCAGTGTGTTGTGCTGTATATAATATTTACTCAAGGAAAATAATTGTAATTTTTTTGTTTTGAAAATGTGCGTAGTCACTCATAATACGTGTATCGTGATGATGATTAAATTATGACCATTTTAATAATTCAAATGATAAAGTAGCATCTTTAGCCCTTATTTCTTTATCAATGCTCACTCATTGCTCAGCTTGCGATGTTTTATGCGTCCCAGGTGGTACTTTGCAATGACGTCTATTTCCGGAATATTCTCCGTCACATTCAGCATTGTGTTTGCCTATGTGGCCGACGTTACAAGCAAGGAAGAGCGAAGCGCCGCCTATGGACTTGTTAGTGCCATATAATTATACTCTTTGTCTTTATGCCTGACCTAACCCTAGAACAATGATTTATTTGAGAGAATACTTATAGTTGTAACAGTTACGTAACTGGCTACAGGTTATTGCTTTGCCCTTTTAATCTTGTGGTAAAACCACGTCCTTTAGGCCAGTTTTTTCGATAAAGCATTCAATAAAACTTAATAGTAATTTCAATAAAACATTCAAATTTGGATGAAAGCTTTTTATTTTTATATAATTATTATGCTCCATAAGATTTATAACCAATCACACAGCGATAAATAAATCCTAGATCAAGCTTCAGTCCGCTGATTGGGCGAGATGACGTCATGACCTCGGATTAAATTTTAACACTTGAGGGAAGAACTCTGCCTTAGTTTTCCTTTCCTATATCCGATACCAATAATCAGTGGTTATTCTATAACAAAACAATTATAAAAGAACAATTTATACAAAAGATTACCAAAACTAGTGACAGCTTTAACTGGCTGCAAGCTGACTTTTCTGACAAGCCCTTTCAACTTTGTGCTTAAACCGATGCCTTTTGTAGTTGTCTTATTTCCAAGACCGGTGCTATATTTGGTGGTTGTTGTGTGTTGCGAGGTGTCGGCGACGTTTGCAGCGAGCCTGGTGACGAGCCCGGCGATCGGCGCCTACCTCGGCGCGGTTTACGGCGACGACTTTGTCATCATCCTCGCGTCAGTCATCGCGCTGCTCGACGTCCTCTTCATCGTCACATCTGTGCCCGAGTCACTGCCCCCCCCGGCCGGGCAGCCGGCGGAGGGCGGCCACCAGACTAAGATATTGTGGGAGAAGGCGGATCCATTTGCGGTATGCCCGTAGCGGGTTTTTTATGTTGATGTAAATTTTTTACGGTGTATATTTTTTTAACAGTGTTTTTTTTTACGGTGCAACGATTAGCCATATCCTGACCTGAGGTCATCTCTAGAGTGCTGTACATGACTAAACAGGCATTTGCTGTGTCCAGTGGGGTATGGAAAATGCAGGCTCTGCAAAATGTAGGTTATGCATTGCATTCATTGTCTAAATTTCAGGCTGGTCGGTGTGTGGTGCAAATGAAGACTGTTCAATATATATGTTATGGAATATCCCCTAAATTATCGCTGCTTGTTACTGACAAATTTTGTAGAAACTTTACTTTTAATTTTTATGTGATCCACCAATCAGAAACTCTTGTCACACTGCATTGTTTACGAGGCTGACCAATGAGGAGCAGCGTTTCATTGTGTTGATCGTGATTGTGTTTCAGTCGCTGCGGCGGATAGGAAAGGATCATCTCATCCTCATGTTCTGTGTCACTGTCTTTCTCTCCTACCTCCCGGAAGCCGGCGAATACTCTAACTTCTTCGTCTATCTCCGACTGGTAGGTCTTGCTTTAGCCAATCAGCTGCTTGTTTTGTCTGCCAATCAGCCGCTTGTAGGCGTTTTTATCGAGATTGTGTGTTCCGTGCTTCTTTTCATTAATTTATATTATGCGCTAGTGGTATTGCTATTCTTCTTGTATAGTAAGTAAGTGTTGAAAATTTGAGAAATGTTAAAGAACTTACTTTCTTGTGTGGCTTCTTATTGCACGGTAGCAGTATTTTTTTTTCTCGTGATTTTATGTTAAATAAAGTTAAAGTACTCTATTTATATTCTCTAAATCAGCATTGTGTGCAGTAAACTTTAAGTTTTGATGGCTGTAGTAATGGAATCTTATGTGCGGCATGTTCTCTGCGCAGGTCATGGGTTTTAGTGCAGAGAAGGTCGCGGCGTTCGTCGCAATGATCGGAGTCCTGTCGTGTCTTGCACAGGTTAACTTTTTTAGTTCTCTTCTTGTGTCCCTGTAGCTGAGGATCTGCAGAAAATAAATCTGAACTGTTTTGCAGTTTTATGGATTAAGGAAAATGAATAAATTGTTCGGTGATATGCTGAACTAGTTTTAGAATCGTGCAGTTTCTACGAATCACCTTTCCCTGATTTCTATAATCTTTTGTGTAACCAGATCAATCTTCCATGCTTGCAATACTTAAAGAAATTCATTAATTATTAGCTTCAAGTTATCTGGTAAACTTTAATCTTCAATTGTAATTTATTTTTGAACTTCTACCAATCATCATTCTTCTCGCTCTTGCTGTTATCTAAAACAGCGCATTACTTGTGAGTTCTGTGACAGTATAGATGGCATTCCTTGTACAAAACAGCACATCACTTATGAGTTCTGTGACTGTCCAGACGGCGTTCCTTGCGTTACTCATGCGTACCCTCGGCAACAAGCGTACAGTCATCGTCGGACTTGTATTTGAGATGATCCAACTCTTCCTCATCGGCTTCTCATCACAGCATTGGTCAGTCTCCAGCCTCACAGAACTTTTTTATCCTTCTCATCACAGCATTGATCAGTCTCCAGCCTCAAAGAACTTTGTTATCCTTCTCATCACAACATATATTTCTTGTAGGCAGATGTGGACAATAATTTTATACTTGTTTATTGCGGAGTTTAATATGGCATCTACTATGGCATCGCCATAGTAATTAGACTGATTCATTCATGTTGAATTTGTTGAGGCTATGTATGACCAACATTTGATGAAGGTTTATTTTAATTTTTATTCTTGTATCTTTTTTTCTATTGATGTTGTTTGATTGTTGGTCTGTCCGATGTGGCGAATAAAGTTCTATCTGCATCTGAATTATATATATACATAATATACATAATGCATTAGCATCTGCTGATAATTATATGTATATTATTATATCTGCAGCCTAACGACATCTTTAAGATTCTTTTGACTTTAAGATTTCTTTTTCTTCTTGAACAATTTTTGATATTTAATTTCAAGACTGAATTACTATAAGGAATTCTGATGCGGGTCTAGATTCTGACGCCATTCACCCATTGATCACCCGGACGGTGTACTCTGATTGGTTAGTATGTGGTCTGCATGCTGATTGGTTGATGTGGTAGGTTGCTGTGGGTGGCGGGGGCCGTGGCGGCCATGGGTAGCATCACGTACCCGGCGATCAGCGTCTACGTGTCGGCGCATGCCAGCCCCGACCAGCAGGGTGCGTGACAGTGTTCCCACTAAGCTGCGCGTTGCATGATATTCTAGGCAACACCGCGCATGATGTTCTAGGCTGTCAGCTAATAAATTTGAACACACAGCTGATGAAGCAAACGGCAATTTTTAAATCGTACACTTATTTGAATTTTTTTTATGTTTCGTAATTTTAATGCTATGCTATAAAGAAATTTTATTTAATAGTATGCGCACTGACCTCGAAAATCGGAGCCACAAGATAGATTTACTAAAAACCCTTAAGTTTTCTAATTCATACTTCTAATTCTGTTCTTAAGTCAGTTGAAATAATCTATATCGACAAGGCGTCATCTTTTCACACACACACACACACAAGAGTTTTCAGAGCGTGTTGGTGTAAAATTTAAATTAACGAATGATAAGATCATTCAATATGCTGCATAATTGTCATCCAGAGTTATATGACTGTTTGATTTTTAAACAGATTCCAAAATAATTTTAAGTCAATCTTCTTCCTTTATATCGGACTATTTGTGCAAGTGTGATCAGGTAATTGACATTCTAAGATCGATAGTCGAGTACCTGGTGTACTTGTGTAGGAGTGGCCCAGGGAGTCATCACGGGCATACGGGGCCTGTGTAACGGGTTGGGTCCAGCCCTATACGGCTTCGTCTTCTATCTGTTTGGGCTGGACATAGGCAGCCTGCAGCCCACTGAGCCCGGGGCTCATGTCAACGGGTCGGATGTCATCAATTCCAGCAGCTACAAGGTTGATGACTCTGTTAAAGTGCGTGCACACCTTTCGGTCAAAACGAAGAAAGTTTACCTTGGCTTCGTTTTAGAGAATAGGCGCGGGACCGCTAGGTGTGCGCGCTGTCGGTCAAACGAACGTCCGCTGCCATCGTTAAGGTTGCTGCGACCTTAAGAAAAAGAATGCTGCGTGCAGCATTCGTCGTTAAGGATCATGACGTCAGGTCTGCGCGTCAAGACAAACGACTGCAAGCAGTCGGCAGCTCGACGAGTTCTCTATGAGCTATTGTCCTTAACGACAAGACTTCCTTCGTTTTGACCGAAAGATGTGCGAGCACTATTACAACGTTTGAATAGTGGCAGTCGTAATATTTATGTGTTTTTTTTTTAGCAGATAAAATAATACATTTATGATTGCAAATAATAAATTACACTTCTTTTTTTCTTTTCATGAATGACGTGACGCATATAAGTTACAGTGGTGACCGGTACAATCAGCGGGTTATGCAGGTTAATCGACTGTCGCAGGTGTTTACACTCACAGAGACAAGGTCGAGACTTCAGCGCTGCAACGTCAGCTATCGTCTTGTAGATAGTGTTGATCCAATGCCATACACAGCTTTTTATTTCTGGCGCCACAGGCAGCCAGCATCGTGGATCACTGGAATTTTTCATTATGTTTTGGTGCGCTGACCGAACCCTTTCCTTCATTATTCCTTCAGTCGATTGGACATACAATACGGAGAATGTTTACAATTATGCATGAATATTGTAGACAGTAGTAAATGTTGTTCAGCTTGTGCCGGGACCTCCGTTTGTCTTTGGAGGCATCTTGGTTATCGCCGCTATCCTGGTCGCGACACTCATGCCGAATGAGCCGAGTTCAGGAGGGGCAGGGTGCAGCAGCCCCGGCGGGGGGGCATCCATCGAAGTAACCCCCCCTACCTCCGAGTTACTTGGTTTGTCTCTGTGTTTTGTGCTTTTTAAAACTTAGAGCTCTATTTTTTTGTTATTTACCTCAGAGAAGTTACAGATTGTGTGTTCAGATTGTGCGTCATTATGCGTGAATATTGTAGACGGTAGTAACAAGTCATTATTAGATTTGATGCTCTGATGCTGATATTGTCAGCCATTTGACGTTGGGCAAGCATAGGCCATCTGTTGACAGGTTTAAATCATTCTGCTATGAATGCACGCATGGCGATGGCAGAGTCTTGGAAGAATTTTGAATGTATTTAATATATTCAATTACTTTGTATAACCTACATTTATGGTTCCTCCATCGCCTTGAGAATTTTATATTGGCGATATGTCTGTATGAATTTGAAGTAGGTTTAAATTCACACGATTATAGTTGTCCTGGTTATATCAAAATGATTTCTAATACAAGTATTTGTCTCTCTTATGGCTCATTTGTGTCCTAGTAATTAAATGAACTTTGAAAAATAATTTAATATGACTATTGGTTACTTCATTTTTCTAAATATAATTATACAAATAATGGAATGTAAATCTCGTGTAAGAGAATTGTCGAATGTTGTTCATTGATCAGTGTTTGTTGTTGTGTTGTAGAGATCCGGTTGCGAGAGAAAGAGTCGCTGATGCTTGCCTCGGAAGAAGAATCTGTCTAGGCTCTGCTGTTGATTTTTGCATTTTCACACTTGAAGAAAAAGCCAGCTGGTTCGATGAATTTGTTCCTGAGTATCATTGCGAGTGGATGCTGTAAAACATGAATTTTTTGCGTTCGTGTAGCGAATTTTGTGCAGGGGCAAACTCGCAAAAATAACATGCAGCAAATATAAGGCTACAGAAGTTCTTATAATGGAAAGTCCTCAAAAACGCTAAAATTAAGTGCGGAGAAATTTCTCAGAGGCAAAACCGCGAAAAAAACATGCAGCAAAAATTTCATGTTTTACAGTATTGAAATGGTCCGAGAGGTGTAATTTATTTTCAGAGGTCCTAGGCTCTATGTATGCATATGGCACTGCCAGATGTGGAGCCTGACGATGCCATATGGGCCTGTATCAGGTCTGACAGAAATGGAAATGTTTTTATGCTTTCATTGTGTTTATCTATTATCGTTCTGTGACAACAGATTTTTTGTAGCTGAAGCTGCATGATGCGCGTCGTTATTTTAATTATTTTGTTCACGCAAGTTGCTTCTTGTTTCAGGATTCAGTGTATCCAGAGTGTTAGGTTGATAGTCGTTAATGTGATCAGGATGTGAAGAATATGCTGACAGTTATTGTATGTTTTTTGAGGATGCGACGGATAGGTTAAAGTAGAGGCTGGGTGTCCGTGGCTGCAAATGGCCTACCCCTACATAAGTGATAATGTGGCCAAAAACGCGCGCGCGTGTGTGTGTCGTGCGCATTGTTAGGCACTCAGTCACGATCTGCTGTCTTCTTCAGATGTTTTGTTGTCCATTGGTAATTGTGCGCTGATAGCCGATAGTACTTTCTATTTGCGCTGCTATAGATCTACGTAGTGTCATCATCTCTAAGCGTTGTTGTTGCTGAATTCAGATGTAGAACTTTAGACCCAAATAAAAATGTTAGTCGGTAGTGTTTATTCCTCTTGATTACTTTCCCGCTTAGCTTGCATTGCGAATGTTTTTGCTTGACTTTTGCGGCATTGTTTTATTGAAACACTACATGATGATCGTTATGGTAGAAGTAATATCCAAGTGTTCTAGTACTGAGTATACTAGTATCCGCGCTCTTAACTGTCTGTACAGTCTACTCGTCCAGATCGCCTTGAGTAAGAGAGATATCTTGCAAAGGGAATATTTTGAAGTGTAAAAACATAGAAAATATGAACGGAGAACCGTTGTAAACTTCCCTTAAGTTTGTTATTTATGTACACTACGAAACAAACGTTTTGTCGATGAGATTAATGCGCTTGTACTGCCAGTGGGCCTACAAGTATATTACAATTTGACATCTGAGGTTTGCTTAATTTGTCTCCCTTTAATTCATTAACCAGTGTCTAACTTTGGTCTTGAGTTACCGTGTAATGCCTTTATGCCTTAAAGCAGTGTGCTCTGGATAGATTAGTATTACTCTAAACACCCATATGCTGTAATATAGTTACTGTAAAGGTCTACTGGAGCGAATATTTCACATCAATCTTTGTGATGTATGTAGATTATACAAGATATTTTTTCTCAAGCTTGAACGACGTAGATTAGAAAAAGTTTTCATTACTGCTTACAATGCTATTATTTTAGTCTTTAACTAAATATTTAAAATAATTATTAGCTTGCCGTTATCTTCTATCAATATTATCATTGAATTGTGTTCTGCTATTTTATGAAGATGTAGCAAACGTTGTAAATACTTTCGAGAATTTTTGGTTTTTGACGAGAAAAAATTTCCTTTCTTGACCTGATTAGTTTTTAACATTTTTTGTATTATTATTCTTAAATATTTAATTACTGCGCTTTGTCCTTGATTCAGTCGAAAAAAACGGATAGAATGCCGACTTAATTTATTTGGTTTCAAACGTTTTGCACATTTCTTTGAAATGTCAGAATATCACTGATGTAAATTTGCGTAATTCAATCCTCGTGGCAGATCATTGTAAAATATTGTTTGTTTTGATTATTTTTGTTAGTTTAATTTGATTGCTAGTGGTCACCAGAGATTGTTGACATAGGGAGATACGAAGTCCACGCCCACTTTTGGTTTTCTATGCGACCATTTTGATCCCGCTAGATCACAGCGGAGTTCAGACAGTTACGCTGTCGTGAACGTTTAGGCAATATTTAACTTGCTAGATGACGGCGCGCGCGTCGGGGACCGTTAGTTGTCATGACAACAGTTGATGCTGAAGACATTTTAAAGTCGAGAATTTTTATGACTCGCCCGGGGAGCTCTGGACTGCTCCTTTAACCTCAGTCTGCACTGGGAAGAGCCACTTCTCCGGATCAAAATGGCGCCTGTTTTGTTTACAATGGACAAGTCTGTTACGTCACTTCCTACTCTACCCACATTGGTGGCCACTAATAAGGGCCTGAAATCTTCAGTCGCCGCTTGCTTGCTGTAGTCGTCTTATATAACTATGTTATGTCATTTTGTTTTCTGTTAGGATTTTATCCAGCAAATGTGCGGTGAAAAGTATTTAATTTCGATGATAATAATCCTCGAGGACTTAAATTTGAGGTTGTTATGATTATGTCATGTCAGTTGCTTACGGACGTTATTGGATAGTTTTGTGAGAACATTAGGCTAAATACTACGCGTAATGAAAGTGAGGCGATGGATTGGAGTTACCATTACGCGTATATCAGCTGTATGCTAAATGCTAGCCTTGCATCGTAAAATTTTGTTTCTAGTTCAGATAAATTAAAATGAGGCTTGGCTTTTGTCAAAAAATAAATAAGGCTGATATACAGCGATGAATGTATAGTTTATGTGCAATATTTTAAAAGTATTTATGTAAGTGTATTATGGTGGACAGTTTGAGTATGTTAACAGGTTGTTATTGATGGACAATCAAAGCGAACTTGTTAAAGCTGTACAGATTGCGCATTCAATCATTGCATCATATGTAACTGTATAGGCGGTGATCAACCAAAAAAGTGTTGGCTTTGTAGTAGACAGTTGAGCCCACCTTTTGATGGCACACTGAGAAACTAACATTTGCTTGTTCGTTTGTCGATTAAAAATGTCTTTTATCACTTTCATTTTAATCAGGTTTAAAATTGTTTGAAATTATTCTGGAAATGAGTATTTTACTATTATCTTGGAATTTTGTGCTTAAATTCTTGATGATACTATATACGGATTTATCAACATTTGCTATCTCAACATGTCAGCTATGCTCTACATTGTATTTTGATGTAGCTTCAGGCTGGTACAATGCAATTTATTTACCTTCTTCAAACGAAATGGACCTTATATCGAGTATACAAAATTGACAGCGACACGTATTTTATTGGCTTTTAATGAAACCTTTGTATTGTGTATTGAATAATGGTTATGTGATTCTGTTTTTCATTTTTAGAATAATTGTGTGACTGTGAATCATGCTGATGACATACTTAGGCCTAGTCCTTGTTTTGTTACCGAATGACAACTTAAATGTTTAGTTTAGAGACATTCCAGCGCGTTTCGCACTAGAACACGACGGTTTGAATCTGAGCGTGATGCTGTTGTCTTTCTGATCAGTGACGATCCTTAGCAGAGCATTGTATTGGTGTAACATCTCTAGTCGAGTAGAACAAGGTCGCTGCTTACAGTTGATGCCATGCACATTGCACAATCATGCGTCTGATTGCATAACTCGCAGTTAGCCTATGTGATAAACGGTGGGCAAGGAGATAGTGCACACACAGATGTAATGAATCAATATTATAGACTGGATAAAAACAATAATTAGTCTAATGCTATTGCATGGCTATGTGCAGCTATAATCTTTTGAATTCTTTGTTTTGGCTGCCGTAAGTAGCTGAGGCTTACGAACTACCATATCGTTGTAAGACAATTATTCGACCGAGATCTCTAGCCTGGTGTACGCAACTGTCTGTTTTCTACGCTTCTGCAACGGGTTTATTATTTTTGCGTGTTGCTGCATGTATACTGTTAACTTTTGTGCTCTTAGGCCTACAGCACGTAATTGTTGTCAAATTGAATAATGTTTGGCTTTATTTTATTCCGTTGTTTTATTGCCCATATTCTATTAAATTTGAATGAGGAATTTAATGTTGTTAGTAAAATAAACACGCTTTTAGCAATCTGGACTTATTTGGCATAATAAGAAATGAATAGACAGTTTAAATAAACTCGGAATGTTTGAAAATACAATCCTGATCACGATTTGTGGCTACGATGGTTTTATTATGCTCGTGAATAAAAAAATGTTTAAAAATGCATAAGATTCATTTGGCAAAGCAAGTCCGCTGTTAAACGTGAAGTGCTAAGTTGCTAAATTTAATGCTTCAATATAGATTTCAATTTTAATTGACAGCTCTCTCGATCACGTGATCAATTAAGAAATCGTACTTCAGTAAGGGATCCTTAACTGTAACATTTGGGGCTATCATTTTGCAAAATACATACAAAACGACACGATTACTTATAAGACCTCAGCAATCGTGTTCCAAAATACACGAGTTAGATAATTAAACAAATTTTAAAACGAACAAGAAAGTTAAAAGAAAATATAACAAATAAAAATTAAACGAATGAAACAGATTAGGCACTTAAGCAATCGTGTCGAAACGGAGTAGACTCTAGGCTTTATGCCTACCACTGATGGGTATAATATAACAGATTCATAATAGCAGGGGTTAATAACAAGACCTCAGTGGTGCGTACTCGGTCGTTAAAGGAGCGAGTTGGTCCACGAGGTTGGCTACGAAAACTCGTTTGCTGAGATCTTGCTACATCGCCGTCGATCAAATTTATCTGATGACCATACGGACGTATTAATGAAATTAATGCAAAAAGACTAACAGCCTATAAAAATAGTTGTTATCACTTCGAAACATTATAGACTAAAGCCAAAAAACAACATTTTAATAAAACCTGTAAACGTAAGGCTTAATTATTGAATAATGTGCTCATGTCATTAGTGCGCAACTAGACATTTGACGATTGTCAATTAGTCTAGTAGCGCCCTAATGACATGAATAAATAAATAATTAAACTTCACGTGTACAGGTTTCATTTCTATGTTTTTTGGCTTTAGTCTACAATGTTCTAAAGTGTTAACAACTATTTTTGCAGGCTGTTTGTCTTTTTGTATTAGTTTCATTCGTCTTTTCTTTCATTTCAATGACATCGCGTGCGCTGCATCACTGACTGTTATCAAATTTAAAAAATGATACAACAGTTACTGAAGGTCTATGATACTGAATCAAAAATAGACGATCTTGTGAAACTATAAATACTAACATCTAGGCACAAGAACACAGTGGCACTGAACTACTCAAAGCAGCGACCTATTGATATGTAATAAACAGAAATTAAAACGAATAATTGAATTGTTTCATGCACACCAAGCAAACAATACAACAAATTAAACAGTTAACGCTTTGTATAACGTTCATTGTATATTTTAAGTTTTTCGTGCAAATTATTACCATGCAATCATTTAAAAGGCAGATATAAGCTTCAAGATACACATGATTGAAATGCACATACTTTTAAAAAGAAATTTACGATAAAATTCAGAATCCAATCTATTAAAAAGTTCATGCTCTCATTGAAAAATTGTATAAAAACACCGTTGCGGCAAAAAACACTCAAACTACGCACAAATGCCTCATATGAACAAAAAGAACTCTAACAAACATCAAGCACAATCTTGTGAATTTGCGCCACACAACGACACAAATAGCACACAGAGAGCGACACAGTAATCAGCAGCCTGCGTCACTGGGGCAGGGGGCGAGAGTTCCCATCACTGCGCAGCGTTCCCTCGCTGCGCCGCCAGGGGAAGATAGCGCTGCTACAGGAATTTCTGCTTCAGCATGAAATGCTTCAGTGCATTTTTCATCGATGTGTTCTGCCATTCTTCGCCCGATCTCGTCCACAAGCGCCAGACCTGTCTGTTGTCCCCATGAACCCAGCGTGTCAATAGCGACCGGCACAAAATCGTGATTGCGAGGGCTGCGTGTTTCAAGGCCTTTCTTGTCTCCGCGATCGCGGCCCCAGCGCCCTCCTTCACGGCTGACCAGTGAGGGGCGAGGGTGTCGGGACGAGTAGCATCCCAGAGGAGGCGCCGTCCCCTGGACCATAGTAGCGTCATCTGGGTGCTTTAGAGTCTGAGCAGCTCAGACCAGGAGGCTCGCGGACCGACGCCACGTTGGCGCTCTGGAGGGCGCGGAGGATAGTGTTGTTCAGCAGCGGGCCGTGGCGGGGTGACGACTGGGCTTGCACTAGAGGCCGTGATGTTCCAACCTGTTGAACTGATGTCGTGATGTCGCAGCTTGCCCCCGTCGCTCCTCAGGAAGTCATCGAGTCGTTGACAGAGGCTCCCTCCCACTCAGATTGCGCTCAGCGCACAGCGGTTGCCGGTACTGCCGAAACCGAGGACCGTGATGACGTCAGCGCTGACGTCACGCCGCCGCTACGTTGGTTCAACTAACCCTCTCCTCTCATTACATGTCCAAACCAGTTTTCCAATCCAGTAACCTGATAACCTATTGAATATTGACAAACGTATAGTGAGAAGAAGGCCTTGATTAGTATAGCCTATAGATAGATAGCATAAAATTATGCTGTTGCTCGACCTTATGTAAATTTTAGACGGATGGGAGAATATTCTTTACAGTATAGTGCACTCTCCCGCTCCAGGGTCCACAGGGGAACAAAGAAAATCATGGGTTGACACTCAACATGCACTGGTGCTGCGGTGAGCAGCCTAGGCCGGTTGACCAGAGTGCAGCATGTAGTAAAGACGTGAGCAATGACGAGATCGCACTTTAGGAGAGGGTTTTCGACCCCCGGGCGCCCCTGCTCCCCCACCCTCCTCCACCGCTCTGGCCCTGACACCAAGGGTTCACTCTACACAGGTCTAGGGTGTAGGCCTATCAACCACGGCGCGCGTTTCGCTTCAATGGCGCTAACTTCATTGTGCGTCAGTGGTGCCAGGCATTGTGGCACAACGCAGCGTTGATGGCCTGCAGAGAGAGCTTCGGCGGGCTAATGCCCTCGTTGCGGGCTGGGGCCCTCGTTGTGGACTGATGCCCCTGTTGTGGCCTCTATAGAAGACGTAGGCCTACATGTAGACCTTTATATTGATACATGTAGGTCCGCAATCCGTATCATGTTGTGTGTATTATTGGGGTTGAAAATGTCGAAATGGGGGGGGGGGGGGGGGGGGTGGAATCCTTGCAGTCGCTTCAAAATATTTGGGACCGTTCGACACAATCTTAGCCAAAAATCGAACACAAAATTCAGTGTAGTGACATGTAGTGACATAATATGATACAGGCCTACAAATGACAAAACTAAAAGAGTCCTAAAAATCAGGAATGCAATGACAGTTTCAGCTAATACTGGACAATTTCTAGGTGAAGAAATTGTGGCCTTTTCCTTCTACCCAAGCTCCCCGCGTCTTCGGTGGATGAGTATCTTTGCCCACACGATCATCAATGAAAGGCCACACGGCCAAACGTTTTGCCTAATGGCAAAACGTTCTAGGCCACTAGCCATCAGCCCACGCTTCAACGCTTGTCAATTTGCACTACATGCAGACGAAACACGTTGAAACGAACCGTGAGGACGCATCGGAACGTTGCCAGGGCTCAGTTGTCCATTGTTCGCTGCAGAGCGGCATGGGCTGTCTCTCTCATGATGGGACGCCTTGACACTAAAATACTGCGTACAGGGCCGCGCTTTGCTGTTCAATGAACCGTGTAATGATTCACAGGCCGCAGGGCGCGGTCCGAACGCGTTAGACTTAGCATAGCCTATTGTTGTCCTTCTGTGAACTACTCGTACAGCCTTACGATCTCACAGCTTAATAGAAGCTGCGTCCTTTCTCAGCAAATCAGAACTTTGTTAACCTGCACGTACATGTAGGAGCTATACTGTAGGATAATGTGTAATACAAGGAAGGCTGGTTGTAGGAAGGTAAGCTTGGTAAAGAAAGAAAGAAAATCATGTCTGAGCTGCAGTATGCAGTCTGTCAACCGCTTTTTCTTAGCGTCGCGCAGCGAAGGAATCGAATAATAGCTTACTAAACTACGTACGGTAATATCTTGTGGAAGATCAACGCTACAAATGTTATGATTATTATTTGGTAGTTCGATCTTCGGTACCGGTAATCTAATGTAGGCTGTATATACAACGACGCCATGATAGGATCTGTGAGGGAAACAAGTTAAAAATGAGCCATGAAATGTGACATCGCTATTATATTTTCAACTTAATAATATGTAGGCTCGTAGGCTCGTCATACAAAGTTATAGCACAACGCTATTCAGAGGTAAACAGCGTAGGCAAGACTACGTGGCTTAGGCAATATCGTAGGACTATATATATAGTCTATACGAAATGAGAACTTACGCTCAAGAAAGCAGACCGTGAGACGTGCAACTCGGTTCACTACGACGTTACTCCAATTGCACTTTTCCCGGCCTGCCAACTTGGCTTTGTTACCCCGGCAGTTTCTCAGTTCAGATTTTAGGCCTACTAGTTAGTGCAACCCGTCAAGAATGACGGGCTCTGGAGACACCTTGCGATTGATGAAGCGTGATATTTTTAGTCAGAATTTTCGCTATCTCAATTTTTTCTCCCACCCTCATCTTCTACCCGCGGTAAAGTATTCATTAAGGAATGTAACAGCAATGACATGAACGCGAAACTTGACTCATGTAAGATCCTAAGCTTATTGCAAAAAAATATGCTAAATGAATTTATAATGAATAGTGAAACATTTCTCGCTTTTATTTCATGAGAAGCAAAGACATTGAACACGCATGCAATGCCATCGTTAGTGGATTTTAAAATTTTAATAAAATTGATTTCAATGCGATGACTACGCTGCGAACGCCGAACAGTAAGAGTCAACAGTAGGGGCATTATAGTAGATTATACTTACAATAACAGTAGGCCTACATCATGCAGCTAGTTGTAGCCTATCATTAACAAGTCGATTTTGGTGAATTTAAATAAACTAGCACAAACTAGATTAAGTAAATTTAGTATAGAAGCGTAATAATCAAGCAAACAGCGATGCGGTAATATAACTCAAGTAGGATTTATTAAAATATTAATTTTTGCAGGAATCAACTATTAAATCAGATTTTTGAGGTTAAAACGTTATTAGTTGTACGCCAATGTTCAACAAATTCAAGTATCATTAGATCTTACTGATTTGTAGGCTTTAAGCTCAAACTGTTTCGAGTTAGTACAACTAAGGCCTCAATAAAGCTGTACAATAAATAGCCTCATCACTATTTACAAGAATGCACACGTGTCTGAAAAAACAGGCGAGTTAGGCTGAGTTTTTAGTCCAGTTTTTCAACTGTAATCCGATATTCATTGGTTGTCCATATCTTGTTCCCTGATTCAATTTTTTTTACACTTGACAGATAGACCCAGCGTACTGTAAGACGTTGACAACAGTTTTACATGGTCCTATCTGCTTAGCACTTTTAGCCTCTCGGAGAAGAAAATTGAAGAGCTCTAGTGACCCAGAAGCTTCAGTGCAAGCGGCTGCGCTCTGTTCGAGAAGGCTGCTCCCTGCTTCTGCTGCGCTTTTGTAACCGACGCTCCCACTTCTAAAATTAACCAATAAATGAAACTGAAATATAATTAATATTATCAAATGCAATTCGAAGCTAAACGATCGATGTTTCTATTGTTACTTGAAGGAGTTAATAATCTTCAACAATGATAAATATGCATGATTCGTGTTTTTTTGAGAACTACAAATATTGGCTATATTTAAAAACTATTTTATAACTTAATAAAAAGTACTAATGAAGGCTGAAACAATTTTAAATGCGTCATGCTGATTGAACACGGCTACTCTCGCAGCCTTTAGTGGGCCCATACCTGTGTCCCACACATTAACACAGCTTTGAGCAATTCTTTACAATCACAATGCTACGAGACCGTCCAACTCCTGCTATCAACTTTCACGACGACACTTTTGGGCATCAGTTTATCAGCTCGAGCATTTGACATCCGCCTATGCGCCTCAATCAGAACAGTTGAGAAGACGAAGCGTTGTGGTCGAGTAGTCTAAGTTGCGGACCATGGATCACGAATGCGATAGCGCGTCGCTTCAAATACCGGCTGCTGCTAAGATATCGAGTCACTTCGTGCACCCGTAGAAAAGGTAATTTAATTTCTTCAGCCACAAGCGTTCCTACGACGCCTACCAGTCTACGGTGGAACCACCACCAGCGACCATCAGCTGCTGCAATGAGACATCACCTCCTCCCCATAAGGTGCTACTAAAAATTAAAAACTGTAAAACGTGAAATTTTGCAGTATGTTATTGTCGCGGTTTTGCCTCTCATAAATTTAGCTGCACTTATTTTTAGCGTTTTTGAGGACCATCCATTTTCTATAGCTTCAGCAGATTTATCTTCGCGCCTGTCATTTTGCAAGTTCGACCGATTCGCAAAATTCGCCAAAATTACATGCACTCAAATATTTGATATTTTACAGTCAAAGAACCGTTTATAAATAAAACCACGCGCATCACAACTCGCCTGTAAGTACTTTGGCCAGTTCTTCTTCCACGGCTCCACGACGCAGTGCGTCGCCGAGTCAAACAGCAGGCGCTGGTTCGCCTCGTCCTCAAACCCCATCACGAGGTAGTCCCTGCCCGGGTGCAGGGTCCGGCAGAGACACGCCCCCCGCTCCACCCACAGTGTCACGGTCGCGTTGGTCCGCACGGGGACCGAGAAGGTCTTGAGAACCTGCCGCACGTGGAGACGGATGACGATGGGACCGCCCGGTGAGCGGACAGAGTCGAGCTTTCGGAAGGACGCCTTGATGGCTGTGTACAGTGGGAGAGCAGGAATTGGAAGGAATGCAGGGTATTGTTTTCTTAATACATACATATTGTATAAATGTAAGTAATGGTGAATTACGGTCCCTACGGGGCCAATTATTGCAAGGTAGCTCAAATGAAAACGATGCTTTGATGGCTGTATGCAGCGGGAGAGAAGGAATTGGGGCATGCAGGGTGTATGTATGAATGCAAGTAGACCTGGTCTATCCGTGAATTACATTCGGGTAAGGGCTAAGCTTATTTATATTATGATGGATCAAGTTAAAACGATGCCTTGATTGCTGCACGCGGTGAAAGAGCAGGAGTTTAGTGAATTGGTAGATTGACTTCATACGAACTGTTCAAACGCGTAGATTAAAAGCGAATGCCTCGGCCTAGTATCATCACAGAATGCTATCATCACTAGTAGACAGTCACTAAGTGATAATAACGTTCAGATGAAGTCCTACCGTAGTTATATCGATACCGAATGTAGGCTTGTCGCACCGGTAGTCGCGTAATATTGTCGCAGTTGCAGTCTGTAAAACAAGCAGACGTGCACGCTTACTTCCTTACATACACAGAACAAACAACGCATCCAAGATAACACTAATTAATAGTATTCGTGAAAACACTCTTCTAACAAGTTTACCATCGTTAAGGGTTCATTCGAAATTTTATCTCTAATCATAGAATAAAAAATGGGCGTGCTAGAAGTGCCGTCCCCATATCTCCTAAAATTCTTTTCTGCATTTGTATGCATGCAATTAACTATTTTGTAGTTCTACCTGACAGTATAGCCGTTGCACTTTAATTTCAAAGTTGACACTTCACAGTACCGTTCGTCACACATTTCAATTTGTCGTTCTAGACCAAGGGCCGTCGTAAACATGTCTGCAGATAAAACGCTAAGCTAGCATACCGATAGCTACAATGATCACAAGTTAATGAAGTTATCAAAACCAAATGTATCTGGCTTGTGAAAATCAAATGTACTGTTATTAACTTAATATTAGGCAAAACATTTTGCAATTAAGCATTAAATATGAGCACAACGGTATCGTCAATATGCATGTAGGCAATTCCTCTAATTTTTAAGATTATGCAGATTTTAAGATGTGTGCGCAGAGAAAAAAAGTCGTGTGCACACTTTTTAAAAGTCATATTATTCTTGTGCGGCCTTTCTAGACAATAAACATAGTTCCAGTGTAGGGGGGTGCTGACAGAGATTTTTTCACTCCATTCTTGACAGTCATTGTCCATGTTGGCTTCATAAAGACCGTTTCAACCGCACTACTTGCTGTCGTTTACTCGGAGTAGACCATGTACATACATGTAGGCTAACGACGGTCAGACGGTCATGTCAACAAAACTAGGCTTCATTTTAGAAACAACGTTGCAGTTTAGTTTAGCAAAGCCAATTTCTCTGCGCGCCGTTCGATCTTCTCTGCGCGGCACCTCTGAGATCTGTGCGAGGCCGCGCAGCCGCGCACCTTAGAGGGAACATTGCATGTAGGCTTATAGGATAAAGTTCTTTCAAATCAATTATTTATAGAATTACTTCTGGTTGAAAATCAAATGACACTATTGAAATAAAATAAAATATTTTGAAAATTGCTAAATTAGCTGTCGAATGTTGTCAAAGCGAAGTCATACCACGTGTGAGATGTTCCACGTCGGTGGACTGAGGCTCAATCTTTCTCTTCTTCGTTCTGCCTACAACAACGACATCAGTAAAATATCAGCAAACCAGCATCCTCAAAATACTGGAGATAAAATGAGTGAAATTACATCAAATTAGGTAATCTTTATTTTGATGGCCTATATTTTATGTAGTGTGTCAGTCGGTCGATTAAGAGCGCAGATCAAGCAAAAAAATTTAAAGAACAAAATGTATCAACGATAATTTTGCTTCATTCACTGTCTGATTTTGCTTCTCTTTTAGAATCTCTTTCTATTTCAATTTAATCGAAAAAAATAATGAACGTATAATGTATCAAAAATAATTATGCTTCATTTACTGTTGGTTTTTTGCTCCTCTTTTAGAATCCCATTCCATTTCAAACTAATCTAACCGCTGTCCTTCCTCCACCCCTCTCCCTGCAGACTGGGGGAAAAAATAATAATTACAGCCCAGAGCTACCCGGACGTGTCGCAAAAGGCAAGCAAATTAAGTGGGAGGAGCGGCTCCTTGCCTGGCCCCGAGGCACTCAACCGGACTGTAATAGCCTTTGCAACCTCACACGGCCCTTAAACCTCAAAACTACAAACACCATATCCCCCCAGTACCTTCTCTATACCCTCTACACTTACCCTTGTTGCTCGGTGGCAGAGCCTCGATGGCATCGGGCGCGATGCAGACCCCCCGCTCGTAGGGGGGCAGGGCGGCGCAGTCCATGTCTGCGGGCCAGGAGTAGTTGTAGCGCTGCAGGAGGGGCTCACAGCCCCTCCGCGCCTCCTCGCACACGCCCCTGCAGGGGGGGATGGCGTCCTGACCAAAGGGGAGCGAGCAGACGGGAGTGAAGAGGGAGCAGAGGAAGAACAGCAGGACCTACAGGGGATATTTGAAGAAAGGTTTAGAAGTGCACATTTTGTGCAGTTTTATTAGTAGAGCTGCACACGTAAAGAAGTCGCGAGCGGGAGGGGGGAGGGGTGCTGATAAAAAATTTCATTTCCCGTGCGGAACTCGGAATGCGAGGGGAGCGGGAATGGTGACGGAAAATGTCTTTTTTTCCTTGCCAAAAAAATTGAGAACTGGACGGTTTCAACTTCAGAGCGTTACAATAATGCCCTGCAGCGTAGCAGACAGTGAGACTTCTCAACTTCAGAAATAGACTTCAAAATAAGCTGGATAAAATCGCATAACGGGCATTAAGTTAGGCCAAACAATATCGTATTATAAGGCAAAAAGAACAATAATTGAAAAGTAATGGGAGTAAGAAGGTAAAGCAATAATAGAAAAGTAAGAAATAATAATAATAATAATAATAATAATACGTTCATCTTATATATAGTGAGATGCAGCACAGAGTTGATACGCCGTGATACTAACCCAACAAAACTGAGGCCCGTTACTTGGGACAACTGGAGCTCTGTCAGTACCTCGCTGCAGTTGGTTTCGAGCAGGAGTTGATACTGCTCGAAGACGAGCGCGGCGTTGGTCTGAGTCGAGTGGTGGAGCAGGTTGGGCATCTGCGTGACGTTGTACGGCATCGAGCGGCACGCGGGCAGGCGGATCTGTTCGCACCTCAACACACAGATCACTCTAGCAATGTGTCGCGACCATTGGATGACACCAATGGGGCGCTGTAACCAGACTTAAGTAATCAATGGAAGGGCGTTTTACAGCGGCGTATCTGGTGACACCGCAGGACAGTCCGGATCTCACTCACACGTCAATCTGGAACATTATATGACCAGCTGTATAATAACCCAGTTTTGAAAAGTGTGTATGCCTATGTTCCTAAGATCATATCATGAGACAACTCGTAGCCGGGGCACGCGCTGCGGAGGGGGGTGGGGGATAGTCAAAGTATCACGATGAATCCAACTAAGTTCGTAATTCCAGCAAGTTTCGTATTAGTTCGGACAATGAGACGGGGAGGGGAGGCGATCTCATTCAAATGTCGGCCTATAGATCGTAAGCTGCATAGGCGAAAGTTTAAACATTGGTGAAAGTTTAACATTTACGATCCGGTCGCTGTAGCAAAAAGAAAAGAAAACTAAACGACGAGCGCAGTGCAGGGTGGTGGTTGCAGTGTCGTGGACTAGAAACGAACGAACGATGAATTGACTTAAACGATACCAGTAGTCTAACAGTGGCATAGGTCAAAACTTGTGTCGATATATTGAAATTGACTTTATGAAGTTGAATGACGTTTACAATATGAGGTATACTTCATTGCGTGACACGGTGTGGATGAAAACGTCAGCAGACACAGCAGCGTCGTTGCTGTCCAGGTCTTTGTTTTTGTTGCCGCAGCAGCAGTTGTTGATGTTGCTGCTGCCGCTGCTGCTGACTGAGTGCCGTATCGCCGATCTGATGACGTCACGAACTGATTGCAGCAAAGCGTCACCGGTGACGTCATGAGCATGGCTTTGTCGTCAGATTCTTGGCAATAGCATGCGCTGCGCGATTGGTGTCAATTCCACCCGAAGGACATCAGATTCGTGCATTTATGCATAAGATAATTCTTAATCGTGCGTGGACTATGCAGCGATCCTATACGAAGAGGAAAAGAATCATTATGTTGTCATCATGCGACATCCGACATGCATTCCAAGAAAATAATTATTCTCATAGTTTAGGCCTATGATAACCGGGATACAATAATTTTTTTATTGCCTTTCTGAAAGTTCTCGCATCTTTGCAAATAGTTCGTATCCTTCGTATAGTCCTACGTCATGTATCCTTATCTGACTGAATGAACGACAATAGATGTAGCCTAGGACTATTAATATTGTACATCGCCGATAAGCGGATAAGCGTCAGTTAATTGTTGTTGAGGCTATATCAACTGTTTGACTTTATTGGTTGCAACAGCATCGATCAACATAGCCTAAAAACTATGATTCCGTTAATGACGTATTATAACGCTAAGCAACCAAATACCGCAAGAGCGACGGAACGATCGGTTGACTAAATGTTAGTCTGTTATTTAGGCGTTTCATAGGCGCATAACAAAGGGCCTCAATGGCATGGCAGTTTGAAACTTTTGGCTAGCAGACAGTCAAAAGATGTTTGGGGTGATATCGCTTTGGCCTAAATAATGATGAGTTTAAACTGAAATTACGTTTAAACGATTTAGACCAAATTTATACTGTATTTACCGGTACGCATAGAATAGACTACATGTGCTTCTGTTCTTATGATTTTGTATAGGCCAAAACTCGCTTTGTCAAGACTTTCAATTTTAATTGCCTTTTTGAAAAGATTATCCTAATATAACAAATTATCCATTATAGAACATGTTCTCTAATTATCCATTATAGAACATTAAGCATTACAATTTCAACAAATACCAAGCTTGCGAAAACAACAAATAGTTTAACCTACAGGACTCGTTAAAGTTATTGTCGACTTCCAACACTTAAAGAGATGGCATAATGGGATAACAGTTACTGTAGCCTGGAATATAATAAAAACGGATGCGAAATCTGTCAGGTATTATAGCCCCTCCTCCCTCAAAATGTGAATTATTCCACGTATCGCTACACATATGCCCTCAAGTGATCAATTTGTTCAAGTCGCACCGAAGCGCTAGACCTCTTGAAACAAGTCCTATAGGCCCAGCTAGTGAGCCACGGTTGATATCGCGCGGAGATGTCAGGTTTGACACGTGTTCGATCAGCGCAGTGTCGCTATCAAGAGCGCTGAAGAGGTCGCGACGAACTTTATTGGCTTCGTGTACTCGCTTGTAAGGAACTGGCTGTCTGGATCTTCTGACAACGTGTGAAAGATAATTATTGTTGAAGCACCAGACATATCTCGAAGCATGACCTATCATCTCTTGTACACTATATATAGACCCTAGATAATATGTGTGTGCGTAAGCTGCTTAGAGATAAGTTCCAGGGTGCGATAAGCCATGGCCTGCAATGCGCCAATCTGATGCAAACATGGTCGCGCTCGTCACGCACAAGATTCTGGCGACCGGTCAGCCACGCTACCTCGCCGAACTCGTGCCCGCATTGCCGTGCAAGAAATTTTATTCTCGGAGAATTTTAAGGCCTTAATTTCATCAGAAATGAGAGCCGCCCCCCTCTGCGAAAAAATCTAACGCCACGGCGACCGATGATTGTGCACTGCGCAATTGGTGGGCATTCAGTACGAGGTTTGAATTCTGTTACCGATACGTCATTCGATCTTGAGTAGGCCCAACGATAATATTTAGCCAGTCTCAGTGTTCAAGTTTTAGAAGAGTTCTGCACTAGCGTCTTGAGAAGACTTTAAACGCGCGCTTCACTCTAGTCTCTGACTCCTCATGCTTGCGCGCAACATTCGAATGAATCTGAGTGCAAGCCTATCTGATCGCCCTAATAATGACTTGGGTCTCCCAACTTTTGGGGACAAATTCCCACCGCATTCCGAAATCAGCCCCTAAAGTCTATTTTAGCGACGCTTACGAAAAACAAAAATTTGGGTACTATAATTAAGCTAATATTAGTGTCTTCTGGTAAAAATCGGTTATACTTCTTTGAGAATAACCGTGCGTGTGATCGATTTTTAAGAACAAAAATTGAATACAGATTTAAGTTGAATGCAGATTTAAGGGGACTCAAGCCCCCAATTGCCCCACGCCGGGTGTCGCCCGTGACATAATCATATTACACGCGTCTGAAGTCGAGAACTGGTGATTGTGACTAGTCAGAATGTCAGACGACGCGTAAATACGGGTTTAGTCGGACCACTTTTACATCGCCTCAAGTGTTCTCAGCTGCAAGGCGCAATTTCTTATTGCACAAACACTCGCGAGTCTTGCCAATTGCGCGAGTCTTGCCCGCGTATTTAACGTCCGTTTAATACCTTGAACGCGTACCATAATTATTTAGCCTATGCGTGAATGCTGTGACTGCCCTGGACCATTGCAAGTGCATGCAGCCTACTCGTTTGCGACGAATGCGGATCAAAAAACAAAATCAGACAACCGTCGAATTAATTCGGTCTGACTCAATTTTTACAGCCTACTCGTTTGCGACGAATGCGGACCAAAAACAAAATCAGACAACCGTGGAATTAATTCGGTCTGACTCAATTTTTACAGCCTACTCGTTTGCGACGAATGCGGACCAAAAACAAAATCAGACAACCGTCGAATTAATTCGGTCTGACTCAATTTTTACTTAACAAGAAACGTCGATGGAAAGTAAGAACTCTCATTTATTTTAAGAGCCACGCCCACAACGCTAGCAAGCCGAACGCTCTAGTCTAAATATAACATTGGAATAAAAACAAGACAAGGCTTGAATCAGGATTATCGTACGCAGGCCGCTTCAGGGGCGTAGCGTGAGGGGGGGGGGGCCGGGGGGCATTGCCCCGCGGCCTCCTGGGGGTTTCGTCCCCCTTTGCTCTCAGAAAAGTCCTGGCCTATAGTGTTTGTCCCCCTGCTCTTTGTGGAAATTTAGCTTTCGCTCTCCCCCCGTGCTCTGACGAACTGAAACATTTGCTCTCCCCCCCCCTGGTGTATGTGCATATCGCTCTGCCCACCTGCTTGGAATTGTGATGTACCGGTAACGGAAATACATGTACAGACATAATGGAAGTCAAAGTTTAAGTGCATGTTAAGAGCAACGTCTAAAATTTACATATCCGCACCCCCGCCCCCCCCGCCCCCCCCGGCCCCACTCGTGAGCTGGATTCGAGGGGGAAAGTGTAAAAAAAACGTTGTGAAGTGGGCAGAGCGTCAAAATGTCTGACCACCCCTGCTAAAAATCTTGCCCCCTGCTGAGAATAGTCACGCTACGGGGCTGGGCTACTTAAGCGTATTCTGTTACGAGGCCATTCAATGACTTTTGTCTACTACTTGCTTGCGTTATTTACGTGTTGAGTACTGCACGGAGAGGAAGAAGAGTTAGGCCCTAGCATTTCCCTAGCATTTTATGAAAAAACGACCGCAGGCCAATGACAAAAATTGGACATAGAGCCTCATAATCCTTAGCGCGCTATGTCGATCTTGTTGTTGAGAAAACGTGTTTTCCACCGGGGTTGTATTCCACGAGCAGCAGCCTCATTTCTCTGAAAAATAACTGTCTGGCCAACGTCAGTCCGTGTAGCAGTGTTATTTGATAGGCCAGCTATGCTGCCAGCAACAACGAGAGACAGGCTATCATGCGAGACATTATTGACTGTATGAAACGAAATAGATCTATAGAAGAATCCATCAATTATCTGTAGTATATACCCCAACACAGGGGTGTGGCGCTTCAAAAGCTCCGATCATTATTATAGTATGCTATTGCTGACAGACCAAGAAGAATTTTTTTCACGCCAGCCTGTATATGGACTTTGATGACGTTTATTTCAACCCCACAATCTCCCACCCCGCCCCCTGTTCTGCCCCCCTTCCCCCCTCCCCCCCACAGCCATTTCCATGCCCACAACCCCTCGATCATCCGCTTTCCCCTCTCGCTTCCGATCGATAGCCTATGAATTGTAGGCTCGCCAGTAGGTCTACGGCCTGAAGAGTTTGCGCTTTGCATCACCACCGCGTTGCTGGCTGCTGCGCTGCTTGTCTGCTCAGCGAATATTGATCGAGGCGACAGCAGGTACGCTTGGCTTCAAGAGCCAGAGCCTCTGACCTCTAATACGACTCACCGTACAGCTTGTCAAGAGGACAAGCTAAGGCCTATGCATATTTTGCATGCAATTTTGCAAACACGGAATCACGGCCAGTTGACGATCGTTGTCATGACGATTTCCTTAGGATTTTATACACGGCGTATTCCTTATCTGGATTGAATGCACGGCTTGCATGAAACCCAGTTAAAGAAATTTTGCATTGTAATTTTCTTAAAATGATGGCATGAAAAATTGCATGCAAAATTGTATGTAAATTTGCATGCAAAATATGCATCGTGGAAATGCCTTATATCACGCATCGTAGATGTCGGCTTCAAGAGGACGCTTGAATATCACGAAGCAGCAGCATTAGCCTACGAGCTGTGTATTAGTTTGGATTTGACCGTCTATAACCGGAGAGTCAAAGTATAGTACTCTATCGATGGTTCACGTCGTCTGTGTATTATTGTCTACTATAGAACTGTTCGAACCCCGGCCGTGCAACCTACAGGCTTGGCGCTATAGGTTCTTGGGGATCTTGGACTGCAGTAACGACCGCTGTTTACTAGTGACATCTTAGGGAACTTAGTGTCTTCTATAGTTCTAGGCCTCTCATAATGGTGTTAAGACAATGCGCGAGTAACAGTTAATTATAGTTATTGTAGTTACATTGGAATAGCGAACTAGTGCGCTGACGAGGAAGGAGTTGCCCTCCGTGTCCTAGCGGCACGGACTTGTATAGTCAGCCTATCGCTGCGCCAATAAAAGTAATACAGTCAAGCATCATAATAGATATAGGCTAGCTGAGGCCAATGTGTCCGCTTGGGGAAACCATACAGTCATGGAATTATGCCACATAAGGTCACTGTAATAATAGTGTCATTAAAATGTGGGCTCTCACTAAATTTCCCCTCAACCCCCACACCAAAGGTATTCGCCCGTAAGCTAGCCTGCTATCACTCGATGTCAATGATCGATCAACTCATATAAATGTTTGAGTGCCTCAAGTAAAAGTGCCTCAAATCAATTTTGGGGGTTTTATGTGATTGGCATCGCATGAAAGCACCATTTCATACTGAATTATATTTAATTAAATATTTCATATCGAATTATCATAGGCTACCGCATAAACTGTGGCGAAGTCATCTGCTTCTTTGCAAGTGGCGACGCTGTGGTGTTTTTGTGACGCATAATTTCACAGCTGAAGGCAGCAGCTGCTGCTGCGGGCCAGCTGTACGGGGAGCAGGAATAGATTGCTTGCAAAGCGCGTTATCGCGGTTCAGCGATCTGCGGCTTTTGCTGATACTGCACTATCGCTGCATTGACTTGTTGTCTGCCGCTGCTGCCGCTGCTGCCGCTGCTGCAACTACTGCTGCTGCTGCGGCTAAACGGGACGCGGCATAGTCAATAACAGGATATGATAAATTATATTTCCTATCCCACTAGACGCGTCCGTGACCAGAGCAGCGATCGTGTTATCACAAGTAGCAAGCAGTAGCAAGGGCCAGCACTTCAGGACTCCCCACTCCAGGTCCACATTTATAGGCCGGTGTCACAATATAAGCTAGTAGACTAAGCTACCATAGCCTTCTGCTGTAGGACAATCTGACAATCTGCTTTAGCAGCTTGTTTTGGATTAATATTGAATAACTGCAGTGGCTAGGATATACCACTCTCCGTTCTTTGAACTGCGCGATAGTTTGTTACTAAGGTCTTTAGAGGTCTGATTATAGTAGCGCTGTGTGGAATACTTTTAGTGACTACTGACTAGCCTGTCAAGTGCCAACTTAAGCATAATGTACCCTCCCTTCTTCTAAGGGAGGGTACCATACTACTCCTGCGGCCGGGCGAGGCCATTCTGCGAGTCCCAAAGTTCCCCAGGACAGCAATAGATCCCATACAACCCAACAAATAGAGGCAGGCGACTATCATAGCAGCCCGCACAAACCACCTTCATTCACTGTCCAGTTCATGGAGGGCCACCAACAGCGAGTCACGTTCATCATCACACAACTGCAACAGATAAGTCATCAACAGGATTAAGATTATCAACTAAAGCAGCACAAAGAATCAAAGGACAAGTGATAAGGTCATAGTTAACATGGTAACTATATGTTAACTATGACCTTATCACTTGACCTTTGTTTGATTGTTTGTGCTGCTTTAGTTGTTAATCTTAATCTAGGCCTGTTGATGACTGATCTATTGCAGCTGTTACCATGTTAACTACAGAATACTTCTGTGGCCTAGGCAGGTATTCTGTGGCCCATCAATGTGCTGCTGTGCATAACGTTGAAACACAATTATCTAGGGCCTACAATTTGGTATTTACGATTTTAAGCTTTGCCATTTCCAATTTACAGTTGTCTCAGAAAGTAGTCCTGTGGCCTATAGGCTACTACTAGCGTACTGCGATTATCTACTTTTCAAGGTAATTTATACTGTTCAATAGGCCTGAAGTCTAGAATGCTGATTTTTCCAGGTGCATCCGATTCTATAGACTGAAATCTGACTTTTCCAGATAACACGGTACATGCATCGAGTGAGCATGGAGCCTCTGATGCACGAGGGGAAGCAGGGGAAGGAAGCCGTGGAGGCTCAGAGCAGGCCCTGCCGTTCAGCCGTGTACAAGGCGGCGCTGGGACGCATCCTCAGCTGTGTGCAGATCGTGTGTGGGAGCGTCCTAGTCACCTCCAACTTGGTCTTCCTCCTTGGCTTCGGGTTGGGCTACCAGCTGAGCGGAGTGCATCTAGGCTTGCTGGTAAGCTGCATATAAACTGAGCGTATGTGTGCAAGGTGATTAGCTTTAAAATAATGTGACCTTATAGGCCTTATTTAATTGACACTTTTATAAAGTGTTAATTGTATGAGCTAAACTGACCGTATGTGGTCACACTGTATGTGGCATGTATGTGGTCGTGTGTATTTGGTCGCACTTTTCCAGATAACGCAGTACGTGTGGCATCCATCGAGTGAGCATGGAGTCATTGGTGTAGAATCGGCTTAAAATATAATGCGTTTATGGATGTGTGGCTTTCAGTTATTCTACTAGACCCCTATGTAAATTGTGTTAAGACGCCTGCAAGTTTTTTTGCAAGAGACCAGATGCGTGCTTTTTTTGCACATGACAGTACTGTAGAAGTAGGTGACAAAGATTTTAAAATTTAAGTCAACATTCCTTAGTACTCGGTCACAAAATGCAAATTCTTCGGTTAGTATGATTCTCTAGATTTGTACAGTGTTACTACAATGTTCTAGATCTCTTCTTCTTTCCTCCGGCCGTCATTGCTGATATTGTAGCCAGGATAGATCTGGGTCTTGACTGATCTGGGTCTTAAAAAAAATTAGTCAAAAATTAACCAAAGGACATTTTTATTCACCAGGCCATACTTTTTTTCCCAAATTTAGAACACGTTTGTTGCCTTTTGATTAAGTTTATTGCTCTTTTCATCACCGAAGTGCCAGTAATTAAACTTCTGAGAACAAACGATGAATAAAGTATTCACCAAGGGCTTTCACCAAATGTATAAAAAAATCGCCAACAGGTAAAAAAAAAATTGTTTTGCCGATTTTGGCGAGTGACAGATCAAGCTCTGGTTGTAGCGCCCTCGCAGCACCTTCCGCAATCTTCCTCCACCCGTACCGGTCTTCCACTTCACTCACGATGGCCTCCATCGGTTGATCCGTCCACTTTGTGATGTTATCCTCATATTTTATTCTCGGCCTCTATTCATGGATTCATGAATATAATGTTGTTCTTAACATCAGTGCCTTAACATTTTAGGCCTCTTTTGTTGCCATTGAAATAATATCAATAACATATCAATTTGAATATTTTAACATCTGCAGTGTACTAATTTTCAAATTTGTGATATTTATGATTTTAACATTTACGTGTAATACGTGTAGCTTAAGGAAAAATAGGGTTTTATAAACTTATAGATGAATGCAGTTTTTTATTTTGTTTTAGTTCCTAATGGCTGGTCTGCTTGGACTGGCAGCTTCTAAGTACAAGTCTTACAGTTTCGTAAGTGTTGGCTGGTGTCGTTGATGCGAAAATAATTTATATATGTTTATTAATTGGATACTTTTAGTACTTTATCGATTAAGTGTCAATTTTTTGCAAGTTCATTATTTTCACAAGCTCTTTTCTTCCATTCAGTTAAAATTATATGACTATTAACTATGGCCCTATTGTCTAATTTAAAATTATTAGCACAATGGATTTCACCTTTGTTTTTCACAGAGATTCACAAATTTGTGTCATAGCTGATAAAATGACAACTGACAATATAATGAATTTTATGATAGTGGTCATTGGTTCGGGAATCCTATATGAAGCACATTGTAAAAAATTGGTTAAATAAATCTTTTGTACTACAAGCGCGTTTTTGTGCATGAAATGTGTGAAAATTTGTGCTAAGAGTATTGTTGATCAGAATGAGTCTTTAAAGAAAAACCATGAGGTCCGGGGGATTTTATATCTATATTTGTATTGCTTACTGCAGATCATTCCCAGCATGGTGATGTCTATATTGGCGACGATCGCTGCTCTGCCGATCCTACCAGCGCTGGTCATGATCATGATCCCGTTTACTCAGGGCGATGAAAATGTGAGCTACGTCGTGAGTAACGATAGTCAAAATGGGATTGGTCTCTTGTGATTTGTAGATACACTTCGATTTGATTTTGGAATGAGCGTGGATTCATAAATATAACAATAGCCTATAGCATTTTAAAGACAAATTTGAAAATTCGATGTATCAAAACAGTAGTCCTCGCGCCTACAAGAAATTGAAATAATAGGAAAGTTGTACAGCCTACTGGCTATAGAAACTTTAGCATGAGTATCAATAACATGTGAAAAATTACAGTCGTGCCACAATGCCTCCAATAATGTAAGGTATAAAGTATGATACTATGTAATAATTTTCAAAAATACAAAGAATCAGTCCGACCACGGTGAGAAGATCAGCTTTAACATTTGTGAATTTGCGCTTCAGTAATATCTACACGTAGATCTAAATCTATAGAAATGTGTTCACGCTCATGCATAGCAACAAGTGAGTAAATATTAAATTGGATAGCATAGGATGATTCTGTATGCACATGGAACTACTAATACTTAGGGATAACAACTTAATATGGACATAATACAGAGTGAGTCATAAAAAAGGCTCCCCTAGCACAAGCGCAATAACTTTCCCAAATTTTAATATAATTTGCTCTATTTTCTCAGGGTTTGTACCTGAGATAATTTGCAACAGAATCCTGAATTTATCAAGTTATCAGGAGTTCGAATTAGTTTGATGATTTAGAATTCTTGTCATACATTTTGGTTTATTTCTTTTAGTCCTTCGAGTTCGGAAAAGTTGCAACGGTTATCTTGTTGATATTGGCTGTCGTGCTCTTCATTGCGGAATCAACGGTAGCGATCTGGGTCTCGGTCCTGTCGGGCAACATCGTCTGTCCCTGTCGTGGAACGGTGAGTATGATAGGTCCGCGATGACGTCACTAGACACCGAAACGGACTCTAAACTCAGCATTGTTAGTAGTATTATTATTGGTGTGACCATTGTGGACAACTTAGGTTTTATTATAGCATCATATTTGACCCAATATTTATTTTATTTGACATAATCAGGAAATGCATCTACGCAAACTAATATCCAGCCTCCGAGTGGGTTATTTGCCTTTTCAAGCAAGCGGGGGAGGGCGACGAAATTTCAAAGAGTCGTTATATGGATGATATTTATTTATGAGCTCGTTCTTAACATGGCTTGTTTGTTTCTGATCCCACGTTTATATCTAGACACTCGCAGGTGTGTAACTACACATTTTCTATACCCGTAATGCTAAATTTAGATTTATAATGCGCATTTTGATTCCATTGCATGCATAAGTTAAAGAAACCCGCTTACATTAAAGCCTGTCATTTAGCCACTGGATAGAATATAATACAATGGCAATCGGACTTTTTGTTTCTCGTACTTTTAATTAATATTTTTTTTATTAATTGAGGTTTGTTAAATGCATTAAGGGTTTACCCGCAATGGTTCTAACTAATAAGCGTCGAAACACGCAACTGTTATTCTAAAGCAGTCATGCGGGAGTTCTTGCGTGCAGGAAAAGATCATAGAAAATGCAAACAGTGGACCAACATCACAATTTAATTTTGTCTGCTACCGTGCGCGATTGAGCTCGCGGCAGTGTCTGTCCATAATGCACTGCAAGATCAGTTCACTGTTTGTATTTAAGTTTTAAAATTTTGTGCGTTTATGAATCCAGGAATAAATGCACGAGAATGTCCATCGTTTGATTCTATGCTAATGGATGACCAGAACCTAGAGATGTTTAAATAAGATCGTAACTGATACGGACCTACCATAGTATGCAGAACATTGAAGAAGAAGGAGATCAATTTAGCTCTGTATGTGAATACACTTGTTCAGGATCGCGGTGGAGAGGGAAAGGTGTACACCAACTACTCATCGACCCTGTCGCTGCCGTTTGGCGCAATTCAGATCGGGATGGGCGTGTTGGTGTTCTTCCTCGGAGTGACCTTCCACATCATGCACGGATATGCGACAAGCTTATCTGTCACATGTATCTGCGTGTCCATGCTTGTGTGTATCGCTTTTACTCAATAGTCAAACAAATGGAGCATTTTTATTTAATAACCTGAATGTTGCATTGGCGCCAACATTAATGAGCTAAATAATTTTTTGTCTTTCTAGCATTCATCAGCTTCTGAATTTTCTGCACACATATAAAGCACTTTAGATATAATGTAATCCACTCATATTGATGGACAATTACTGTAAATTAACTGCATGATTAAACCTTAATTTATTTTATACGAATATTTACAATACGAATCTAATTGAATTATGATATGATGTATCAGGTTTATGCGTTGAGCATTAATAAGCATTAATACGCTTATGTGCCTCATTGCAAGAATTTAATAAAACATTGTAAACCATCTAAATTTAATACAAAACGTTAAAGGCATGATAATGCTGAAACACGTTAGTGACTTCAAGTCTGGATTGAAATAGCAGGTCTTGTGTTTGCGGAAGTAGACCACGGTACTGTGCTTATTGGAATAATAATTGGTA
>JAQIWG010000425.1:0-34452 GCA_034695025.1 Chamaedrilus cognettii
GATAATGAACGAGGGTTGTCCAATTTAGACGGAACATTTTGCTTGACTATTTCAACCAATAATTATTAAAGTGTGAGGAGAGGGGGGGAGAGGAGGGGAAAGGAGGGGAGGGGGGGAAGGTTTTGTCATCCCCCCCTCCGAAATTTTCCTAATTCGAGCACTGCTTCCATGTAGCCTATAAGATTATAGACACACAGTCATGATCGGCACAAAAATAAAACATTGCAACAGTAATTTTTGTTTAAAAATTAAAATCGTACGAGCAACATTTAAATGTTTTAAGCGTACAATTGTACTAGCAACGTTTTAATGCTCAAATTAAACAACTAAGTAAATACAATGTCAGGTTAGTGATAAACTGACGTCTTTACGTAATTACACACATTGGCTGCGAGGGCTTCTCACAAAATTAATCAATTTCACTAAAGTGACAAATGCGCTAAGAAACAGATTAAGCAGAAAAATATTAATCTCTTATAAAAGCTTGCGTTAAAGTCATCAACAAATAAGTCTTTGATAGCCCGCAGCTTCAAATATTGATCAGCGGCTACTTTGGACCAGTCTTTAACATTTACACTCTACAGTATTTCAAATACTAAGTGGAGTTCATGGCACCACACGGCCTTGATAACCAGTCTTGAAAGAACGCAACACAGCACCTTTGGTCTCATCATGATCAACACGCCACAAGATCTTACAATGCGCAGTGAAGCCAGCTTGCTATTCTCATTAACACAGCTACACTATCGCAAAAACACGCGTCTATATACTGCCTTCATTCCTTTTTGCTGAAGAACGTGATGCGTTCACGAAGTAGAACTCTTTTACCAGTCCCAACTTGCGTGGCTGGGCGGGGGTCGGGAGAAGAGAAACCCGGGGCTGCTTGAACCCCTGTTCCCCCCGGCGTCACTACAACACCAGCCTTGCCGACGGAACCCCCTAAGATTTGCGCCCCGTCAGCCTTTGATGAGCGTTTTCCACCCGAAATCGCAGCATCATCCAGATCCTGCGTTGATTCTCTGACGGCCGCTAAGATTCCGTTCCCGATGCGCTTCTCGTTCAATCCCGTCGTGCACCACTCCGGCGGTTTCTCTGTCGGTGCTCGTGATTTGTTGGCCGCTATCATCTTTGACAGATTGAAGACATGCGCATCAGAGTGGCTATCGTTCTTTCGACATCGTTTGAGGTTTTCCGATTCGTCGCGGTTTTGTGTCTCGGCAGCCTCCTCCTCTTTCCGATGAAAATCGTTCGCACCGGAAGGCATTTGGGTGGTTTTAGGTGGAGTGGGCAGGGTGGCATAAGCGTTGGCTCTTGCCTTCGCTGCATCCCGCACAGTCATTCCTCCTCCCATCTGTCTGTCTAATGACGTCACAGGGTGCATGACGTCACCGTTGCATGCAACCCTCTCCAGGTCTTTGTTTTTGGTTTTCTCACTGCTAAGAGCCCATACAGTGTTTTCCAACTGTTTTTTGGCCGGGGGGGCAGGAGAGTCGGGTTTTCCACGCCATCGAGGAAAATTAAGGGTTTGGCTGGAGCCCGGCTGCAGCCGCTCTGCAGTGGAGAGTTTTGTGCCAACCCCGGGTTGGGTTACAGTGGGTTTTGGGGTTTTCATAAAGCCAAGGCTCGCTCTCCATCCGCCTGAAGCCGCTCTAGTTTCTGGCACAGAGTTCTTTGCATTTCTTGTAATTGGCGCATCAGATGAATTCGACAACAAACCATTGCTAACTTTTTGACCGCTCTCTTTTGTTGACTTAAATTTGAATTCACTGGGCGGAGAACTTGGAGATATTCTTGGTACATTTCTGTCTTTAAAATCATCACTTTTTGCATTGTTGTTCATCGACTTGACGTTCAAAGCACTAAAGTCATTGTTAAATGGTTCGGCGGGTTTACGGGTTACTAGGACACGGTCAGGGTCTTGCGGTTTCATGCCGTTTTGGTAGTCACCGGTGCTTGCGGTATTTGTCTTCGGAAAGTAGTTCGGATTTCTCAAGTCGCTGACTGTTAGCGTAAGAATATCAGTCTTGTTCTGATCTTGTTTGGCTGGTTTACCACGAATATCAACATTCGCGATGTGACAGTTGCGCTGGAGTATATGTCGAGTCTCGGCCCTGAATCGTGTGAACGCACAACCAATGTGATGATTAGGCTAGATGGCACTAGACTAAATTGATGTAAATGAATATATTATTTGCTTTGTTTGCATCATAGTACTCAAGCTAAAAAGTTAAATGCACGCATGAATACATTACTTTGCTTGATGCATGCATCAATGCATGCATGTATGATGCGCATCTATTGTAATACAGCCAATGCATAAATTACAGGCATTAAATTCTAATTAGCTACAAGCAGTAAAGCTGTAAAGCTGTAAAGATGAGTATTCAACATTGTTGTTCAGAGAGGCAATGCGGCCGCGGTGGAAGGGACGCTCGCCGACGGGCGATGGAGTGGGGAGAGGGAAGGGCAGATATAGGGTCGTTTCTGGAGAGGGCCCAGATGGGCGACTACCCGACTTTAACTGTTCTTTAATTGTATTTTAATGTTTTTCACTGTATTGGATTGTACATCATTATATTATCAACTTACTATTGTAATATTGTAGATGTTTAAAACAAATCTACTAAATATTGGCTTTATTACACACTACAGGCCATTCAAATTCAATTGCACCCTGCAAATTTTTATTTAATTCGAAAGCGTCATACAATTTGGTAGTTGATACCAAACGGTAACGATAAATCAATCGAACGAACCCGTTAAGTCTCCGGCTGAGGTCCGCACCCATTCGTATCAGTGCAATGATCACTCGGATTGCCTTCTGAAAGTCACCACAGTCGACATTTTAGCCAACATTAGCACTAGTTGCATAGCTTTTTCACAGAAATTTTTAAATCCCGTGCGCTGGTTAGATACAGCTTTTTGTTCAACATTGATCACAAATGAAATGACATTACTAGAGTCAATTTCACAAAGCGAAGTAACAAGGTCATTCTACAGGAGAAAAATCTATGAAAAGGCATACGGCTTACCCTAACTGCAGCACATCAATTTCATAGTTGAATACCAGGAAGTGTTACAAATGTTCAACATGAGTTCAGTGAAAAGACATGAACCTGAAGCTTTAGCTCAGTCATAGATGACATTCGCTCAGCCTGCGATTATGCAGAAAAAATCAGAGGACTTGACTTAGAAGCAATGGAATAAAATCGTTGCTGCACCTGCCATCTACGTCTGCACACAAGATGGCGAAGTCTTTGCTTGGAGTGCACCAGCGAAGAACTGGAAGAAGAACAGGGCTTCTGAAACAAAGCGTCCATTCATTGCAATGCACCCATTGGCAGCAACCTTGTTTTCAGCAAATGCATGCCGGCTACATTTCTTAGAAATTGATCTGTGTATAACAGAAATGGCCAGGGCCGCTGACTAGCAGGTTTGTGGGTTCAAATCCTTCCAAAATATGAAGACAAAAATGTGTGCATTTTTGACAGTTAACCCGTGCAATTCTAAACGGGAGGAAAAATTGAACCCCCTCCTGAATAAATCTCCACCTACGGCCTAGCCTACACACTATAGCAAACGCGCCCATATAAAACCAACACACCAATTTAAAACAAAACAAAGTCAGCAACTATGCACAAATTTGTGCATCGTCTAAGCACGCGCTAAGTTTGAAAATTTTGCTATGAAACTAGGCCCACGCTGCAATGACCAAATGACGCCATCACCACAAATGTAAAACGTCATTCCAGGAATGAAAGGTAGGCCTACAATCATTCCCACTACTGGAGCCATTGCCAGCGCCAGACCCTGAAGTGTTTACGTCTCCGCCCTGCCGACTGCGTTATCCAAATCAGGCTTCCGCTGGGTTTTATAATGTCCCTAATGCCCGCTGCAGGCCGTTGATCGAAGGCCTAGCGTGTCTGCCCATTGGTTTCAGTGATTTAGCTGGTCGCCGAACTAATCTCAATCTGACACTCTTACATCATGTGGGCTATCGCACCAGCAGCTCCACCATTCACAGTCATCTTTGTTATTTTTAGTAGAGACGTTGGAATAGGAGGAGCCTAAAACAACAACTTTCTACTGAAGCACAAATTGTTTCGCCTCTCCAATGTTGTCTTATTTTAAAACAGCACACCATAGGCTAATGATGTTAATGATTATGCTCATTTCTATAAAGCCAAAAATAAACAAATTTTTATCTTGAAGCCTGATGCCTGTAGACCTAGATGAAATTTAGAAAACATTATTTTATCCTCAATAAGCGTTTTGGCAAACTGTCATACACAGTAGTACATCAAAGTCATGTCTCGGCTTGTCAGCTGGCAAAGGCATCTCGCCATAACGCTTTGGCGCCGCTGCCTAAATACCGAGATTTTTATCAAACCCAGAAAAACCAGAAAAAAAAACTCCAAAAAGTATTCGCAGCTCAGCGGTCCATTATAAAGCGATAGAAGGAATTATGGCTTCGTGGAGTTCAACACAATTGTATGCTATCTCGCATTGCATTGCTTGAACGCCTAGATAATCAGAAAATAAATGGAGCGCAATGAATGTAAGTACCTTCAACCAGGCGCTGGCTAGACACTGTGCGGCAGAAAGGCGTTTTCTGTAAACAGAACAAGTCTTAATAATTAGATTACTTGCTGCACATTTTGTAGGAATTAAATTTACAACTTCTAGTTATTTAATGACGCGGCATTATACCTAGCACCTACTCTATAATGCCTGTTTTGCTTAACACCTAAAGTATGCATTTCATATCTATAGCATTTCATATCCGACTTTCAGAATTCATAAAAGAAAACAATGATCTGACTAGATCTGAAAAGAGGCCTTTTTGCTTAAAAGTATATCAAAATTACAAACAATTCACACTTTATATCGTCTAAATGTTTAATATTTCTTCTCAATGTCTTTCAAATAAGAATAATTATCTTCGGTTTACTTTTTGTCCGACTGGAGCAGATTGGTGATGAAGTTCTTGGCTTCCTGCGAGACATGTTGGAACTCAGTGGATGCAAAGTCGTACTTGGCGTAACTGACGTTGTTGAGTGTGTCATTGTCGTCTCGACCCATGAACGGCGACAGGCCTGACAAACTGCACAGACAAATCCATCCCATGACAAAATATACGTAGCCTACTTGATGAATAGATGAAAGAGAAAAAAGAATCAAATCAAGAATCACATAGACTGAATACAAAGTGTGACTTAGGCCTTCTGATATTAACAAGTATTTAAGATAGTACCTTTAAATTTGTATTTGTTATCGCGTACTCATTATTTTATTATGACATATGATCGTAAAAATCCGATTTAATTTTAACAATGCAAGTGAGCTATGCTAATCTATGAAATGAACCTGCTCTGATGCTGCCGCTAACAATGATTTCAAAAAGTGCAGTATACATGTGAATACATACATACAATTTAACCGTGGTTATCGAGAATACAAATAGCCATCACTTTTTTTTTCCATCTTTATTGCTTCAACAACAGCAGAACATTACAAGCATTGAGATGAAATTACAACGTCATGAAGCAATAGGGGCAATCAGAGGGAGAAATTTATTCCTTGTGGCAGTCGCCATGGGGAGTAAAACTGTTTGCTTACAGGACGTAGGCCATAACCCCGATGCTCCACATGTCAGTGGAGCAGTCGATGGGGTCAAAGAGCACGACCTCGGGGGCCATGAACTCCGGGGTGCCGTACATCGCGCGCATGTCCTTCTTGGGGTCAAGGACGCGCGCCAAACCAAAGTCGATGATCTTCACGCGGTTACCGGTCTTCGTCAGACACAGGATGTTCTCCGGCTGGATGCACAACAAATGAATTGCCCCTTAAAAAGTTTGAGTTTTTATTGCCAGTCGCCACTCTTGAAAAAGAAGAAAAAATGGTCATATGGCCTAAATAAAAACAGGCAACATTGTTAAAAGAATATCTAGGCTTCTATTTTCCAGCTAACTCGATTCCGCTATGAGACTACGATCCAAATCGATCTCTTTAATTCATTGAGCTAAAAGTATAGTGCGTAGACAAAAAATGCTTGTTTTTGCATCATGTATGCAACGAATCACACAGAGGCGACATTATATGCCTGCTCAGGAGTTGAATACTCCTTATTGTTTGAATCGTTTAAAATACACAGCGTTTCTTGTCCTCTTGCGATTAATGATTTAGCAGGTCAACTGTAAGTCTGAAACACACAGTTTCTGTCAATCGTGTCCAAGAATGTGACATACATTGACCACGCCAATGCCTACTTGAGGTCGTGACTAATAGCAGATCGACTAAAACACACACTCCATTGATTATTATCAGTTACATTTTCAAAATATGATATATCTTGTAAAATAAATGTGACATTGATTGGTCATGCCTAGACGAATCTCGAGTTCTACAATGACTAATCCACTTCGAGCCAACTAAAACGCATAGGGCTGGTTTCTCCAACGCGGATTTAATGGTGGTTCAGCATTTAACCCACCTTTTTGCATAGGCTAAATCCTGAACCACCATTACATCCGTGTAGGAGAAACCAGCCCATAGTCTGCTGACGGTCAAAAGAATGATGCTATGTGGGTGCAGACCTTGAGGTCGAGATGAATGATGTTCTGGGAATGCATGTACTCGACCCCCTCGCAGATCTGTCGCATGAAGCAGACGCTCGCCCGCTCGGTGAGGACAAAGTCATCACTGATGACTCGGTCAAACAGCTCCCCTCCATACACTCTACACCACACCAGTGCACACTGGGTAATACCATACCAGTAACACTCTGCATTAAGAGAAAGATTATTAGCTATGTAACCTGCAGGGCAGATAGCGGATAAGTCATAAGTCGACATTTCTTTTAAATCAATTGTTGTTTTTTCTGTATTTTGGGGAGAGTTTATGGACCGTGCGTGACACAAAGCCGGCACAAAACCGCTCTGTGCAACAGAACCGGCACAGAACCGCTCCCCCTTCCTTAGTCGCCTTTTACGACTCGCCCGGGGAGCTTTGGGCTGCCAGGCAATTCTTTGTTCTCCGGCCTGCGGGGGTAGAAAATCAATTGCAAATAATAAAATAAATTGTAAATGAAAGACAAATAATTATAAAGTTAACTGTAGAAAGTTTAGTCTTATGATCAGCAATATCACACACAAATTGTAGAAAGTTAGCCCACATGCTTTTCAGAAACCACACAGATAAGAGCAGTTTCACACAATAATCAGCAACAAGGAAGTTATCAATCTGTTTCTATACCAAGAGTTCTTAACGTCATGCTCCAATAATGAAACCAAGATGACCTACAATCGGTGGAGATCAAGGTTCACTGTTTCACTCATAAAGGAGGTCATGTGTACAGTGTATTTGTACACTTGTAACCCGATTACAAGTTACAACCGACCAGCGGCTGCATGGCTATCTGAAACATGCTGCGTGGCGGGCCTAGAGCGACATTCTGGGCATAGTTCCCCTAGCATCACATATAGGAGATTGATAGCAATATGACTGATGGCTAAATGGCTACCGTGGTCTAGAATCCACCTACACCAAAAGGAATGCCAACATAATGGATTTAAGACAACAACAGCGCTCATCTTAACTTTTCATGATTGGGGACGGCTCGTGATGAAAGTTTAGGAGAATAGTAATACATTTTAATAATAATAAGAAGATCCGATTGACCATTAAAGTTTGTAAGCACAAATTTCAGCGTTGTTTTAGCTCATTCCACATCCAAATGTAGCCGCTAAGCAGGTAATTAATTGTATAACTTGAGGCGCTAATTCTGCGGATAATAACGCTTCAGCTCGCAAAAAATTAGTTTAGCACGCTTTGACTTGTATATAAAGAAGGGGGTTAGAGGGTTCGTGCTCCATTGAGGACTCATAGGCCGCAAGAAAGCTGCATGTTATTGCAGCCAAGGCACATTAAGGAATTGAACCCAACCGGTACTAAAAGCTGAACATGGAGGCCGTGCCTGCACCAGGAAACTAAATATTTACTGCCTTATTCCATTATTCCAATACTAACTTCCTCCCACGCAGCTGTTTGTGCAAATGACCTCTTAGATGGAAAGATAAGCAAACGTGAAAGGCTCAAACTTAGAACCGAGCCATGATATTAAGGTTGGTTAGATACATTATATAGGCTGCACACAAGTGCATTCTAAGGAAGAGAAGCAAATGGATGAACTCTAAGTGTCTCGTTGCAGCAAAGTTCTAGCTCTGAGCTTTGCGATCTTCAAACAAGATGCGTTTTAGTCAAATTTAAGGGAGCCTACATGTACACGCATTGCCCTGTACTGGCAGAGATTACTCACACCATTTGATTGGTTAATAGCTAACTCTAGCATTACTCAGTGCAAGAACAAGCTCTCAGTCTCATTGGCACATACCGCTCTAAAATAAATTGCACTAGGACTTGCACTGCATAAATCCAACATGAGGCGTCGGAGTGTTTTCTAAGCCTTGCAAACCCTTTCTTCTGTTATGCATTATGCGTTACTACTGATAAAATTTGATTGTCAGAGGGGTTTTGGATTTGCTTGGCTTGGCGCTGTGGGGTATAGTATCATCCCACAGCGCCAGCTCTGCTTGCCAAAAGTGGACCACTCGGCACTCACTCGTACGATAAAAACGCAAAACAAAAATTTTCAATTTTGGAGGGGATTTCAAGTTTTCAGCCCCTGAAAGCGACGCTTACATCTCGAGGACGAGGCACATTTCTCGCTTGGCCTCGAACGCGTCGTAGAGCTGGACGAGCCTCCTGTGGTGAAGGCGCGTCATCATGTCAACCTCGTGCGCCACGTCGCGCCGGTCCTGCGGCAGCAGCGTCGCGATGAACTTGACGGCGAACTCGCGCCCGCTAGAGGTCTCGACGCACCGCTTCACCTCGCCAAACTTACCCCTGACGGCCGGACAGAATAGCAACGCAATGATTGCAAAATTTGCGGCGTGTTGGCAGTAATTCAATTTAATTAGCGTGTCGTGCGCGATAAAGTCAATACTTGGCAGATACGTTTTAAATAATCCGCAATACGATAACAGTTAGCGGGCAATATTAAGATGTTGAATAATCATTCTAGGTCTCAATGTTAACACACAAGTTTACATTGGGAGGTGGAGGGGGGGCAGTGAAATGCAATGCTGATAGATTGAATTGCAATGATGACAGACTGTGATACGCTTTATGGCAGATATGCTGCAGATGACTATTGCTATCAGGTTTATCAGGATGATGAGTCACATTAATCACCATTATTCGAATGAAAAGTACAGCCGAACATACAGATGAAGGTAGACTATACTGACACGCACCTGCCGAGAAAGTCAATGACTTGGAACTCGTCGTAGAGCGAAGTGTCCTTCCTCAGTTTGATCTCTCTCACTTCAAACGGAACCGTCACGACGTCTGCGGATAAACACACAAAATATTCCATTTGGACTGAAGCGGTGCTATAATGAAATAATAAAAAAATAATATAATGGAGCAGTTGAAGAAAAAGGAAGTTTCACTGCGCTACAACAGGATACCGCGCTCCTGCAGTTAAGCAGCTTATCAACAAAATAAGATGATGGTAGATAGCTGCTTAATATTGACATGTAGGTTAGTAATTTTTAATGATTGCATGCGCATTTGTGTCACTTACATAGAATAACAGATTTACATAATAACTGGCAACTGTATCAGACTGAAAGAAAACAAGAAATACCACTTTTCTTCTATTATAGCTGATATGCTGATTACTCAAGAGCTGATATCCAGCTGATATTCTCCAGCCCACACTGCAGACAATTATAGTACGTAAACAGAATTTCAATTGTTATTCGCACACATTCACGTTATAATGCACAGTTTGGCGCTTGAAAGCTTTAAAAATAGAAACCAAAAATTCATGCTTTATCTTAATCCTCGAAGCACTGTTTACGGTTCCTGCCGAGCTTTGTTAAAAGCAAAACAGCTTTGAAAACGCTGCTGGGGTTTTGCAAGGGATAAACGTCCGTATGCAGCGTCCTATTTTGGATGAAAATTCAGCGTCTTTGCGACGTCATGCTGATGACATAACGTCGCACAATCATGCAAATGCGACTGATCCGGGATAAAAGATGTCGTTCTATATGACTTCCCACTGACGTAGACCCACTTTGTTCCAAGTAGTTTCGTACGATATACGTGTAACGTGTAGGTATTTAATTTCGTCATAAAAATAGTGAGCGACTTAACATGTTTTGATTATTATGACACAATAATAATTATAGTCTGCATAACATTGTAAAGGGCTCCCCCTCGCGAGTGCAATGACTATTTACACCCACATAAAAACCGGCTATGCAATGCGTTCTGACTAAACTGTGACGTCAAAACGTCAGACAACATAAAGCCAAAATACAGGAAGCCAATCCGAACTCTGACCTTAAACTGTGGAAGCTAAACTGTGACGTCATAGCGATATCAGCCAATATGAAAGCATGCTGCATGAAGCCAATTATAGCCTACAATCACCCAGCCATGCAGTAGCCTCATCCACAACGAGCCCTCCAACTGGGTCGCTGCGCATTAGCATGGTTGTATAATAGATAAGCCGCCGGCGAGCACTGTTAATATCAACAGGAAGGTAGCCGATAAGGCCGCAGGTTGCGTTAGTTGCTCGATTGCCAGAGCCTCACTCCATTAGGCTGCAGAACGCCGCGCACCCAAGTCAGCGGCGTAAAAAGTTTGATTACGTTCGCGCTTTCAACCCCCCTTACGGTTGCGTGACCGCCACCAAGCAGACTCAACTTCAGAGCAAATACACACACAGGGGCCAGATGCAACCGCTGGCGCTTTGTCTAAGTAGACCAGTGTTACCACTGGATCTAAATTGAATATCCATAGATTCTGGTCATAATTCGGCAAAAATATATAACTGAATTGTATTTTCGCTTTGACAAAAAAACTGTAGATGTATTGGGATAATGCGTCATTTTATATATAAAAATAATCACAAGAAATTGAGAAATTGAGTGTATAATCTGATAAGTCATCGATTAAAATATCACTAAATTATAACTAATAAATAAATCCAAAGCAGTGGCATCACTGTTGCAGACTATAGTGTTAGGCTGCCTAGACATTGGAACCGTTTAAAAAACAGCGTTTTACGCTTTGGCTTGGCATACAATATAAAGTAGAATCGTATAATGAAGATTAGAGATATAATCTAATGAAGGCCTCAGTCCACAGATTCTTTGGATGCAAAGCCAGATCATCAGTCAGATTATTGTGTCTTCTAAACAGGCATAGAACACTCAAATTCGCACGCCCTGACCTCACGCAGCACAATTTTTATCTAATGCACGGCGTGTTATCGCAAGTGCACGGCCTTTCTCACAAAACAACTCTGGAAATGCCATCCCGCTACTTTGAACCGCTACTTTGAACCGGTAACAAATTCACACTTGAACTTTGACTGAACAAGATTTGCACAAGATTTGAATAATTCAGGGCACCAATTTTTTATACAAGATACTTTTATGTAGAACTCAATAAAACCAAATGTTTTCATCCATATGCTTAGTTAATAGAACAGATGCAGTTGAAAAGATTTAGTCCAGTATTTTCGAAGCGTGTCAAGTGATAAATTATGATAGGAAAAAAAAAACGGTAACTGTCAGATGGACAAGTTTCTGATCAAACACTGATCATCGATTAAGATCCTTTTGAGAACAGCGCTGAATTCGAATTTAATCATAAAATCGCTTTCAAGCAACCTTGGTTTAGCCTTTAAACCAAATTCACGAACACACACGCTTTAGGTCTATCAGAGGCGATCATCTGGATTAGTCTTACAAAAGTCATGTCATAGTCTGCAGTGCGCTTTCTTCCTTTAAATAGCATTAGACTACATGTATAGGTTTTCAAACGCATGTGTGTCCGTAGTTGAAAACCAACAGATTGTAGCCTACAAACAAAACAGAGTTACACTATGAGGAACAATAAGAATTGTTATTAGCCTTGATTATAACATCTCCCGGGGCCCGACCGGTGGTCGCTGTTTAAACGCTTAATCACTACAGGCGCTTCAGAATAGTTTCGCTGCTGCTGCTGCTGCTGCACGCTGCTACTGCTGCTGCATCAGCAGACGAAATATTGATTGACTGCTTCATGAACTTCCGGCATAATTCAGAGTTCGTTCGGTTCCTATCAGTCCCAGTGCCAATAGACCCACATAGACTTGAAATAACTATTGCCGCTATTTCAGGATTGTGCTCACCAAAAGACTACTGTTATTACACCACATGCATAAGATTGCCATCAAATGACCACAACCAGTCAACATTAGTACACACAATCTACGATTGTTTTATAAGACCATCAACGACCGCAATTCCGTCAAATGCTTTTTTTATTCAGCACATTTCCAGAGGCTCTACACGCACATATTGTCTGAGTCTGCACACAAAACAATGACTTCCAGTGACCAAATAACAGGCTTACTTCACAACAGAGACTCAGCAGTCATCCTGCAATGACGCAATAAATAGTACAGCTTCAAAATGCACCTAAAAACAGCTCCATCGCATAAAATCACTAACATCATTGACGTCAACCAGCCATGCAGACAGCACCATCATACAAACTGCAGGCCTGTTACTAGTAGATCTCAATATGGATCACAGCTAGCAATCGTACATCGTTTCGCGCCATATTCCCATATTCGCAGACTACAACATGGAGCCTGGAGGCGAGCGATAAAAAGCAAACTCAATCACCTCAACTGTTTGTGGCTCATGGTTATTTACCCAGAGCATTGTTGGTCTATTTGCCTTCTGTCATTATCCGCATTGAATGTTACAATAACGTGGTGGTCAATTGTTATAAAACTACATTTAAATTTTATGCATATTCAGCTATTTCATACCAGCAATAATTAGCAGTAATCTTAAGCAGCCGTTTACTCAGTCATTTACGCACGCATTTTATTCCGCCATTTTATACCGTGATTTTATTTCACCATTTATACTGTCATTTTATTTTGCCACTTTATTCCGCCATTTTATACCGTGTTTTTATTTCACCATTTTATATTGTCATTTTATTTTGTCATTTTATACCGTTATTTTATTTCACCATTTTATACTGTCATTTTATTTCGCCATCTTATTCCGCCATTTTACGTATCCAACTACCCATTTCATGCCACCCTTTCATTTTGCCTTTTTTTTCCTCCATCTTGTGCAACCATTTAACGCAGCCATTTTATAGGCCTACAACTATTTTATTCCACCATTTTATTCAGCGATCTTACGCAGCGAATTTATTCAGTTGTAGCTCTTTTGTTCCATGGCGCGAAATAAGGGCGCGTTGGCGCCTCTAGCGCGTCGAGTGGCGTAGCGCTGTAGCTGCTTGAAGCTACATCCACTTTGAGTCCGTGTCGATGGACGCGCAGAGCTCTGTGCGCACTCGGTGACGTCACGCAACGATGGCGCCCTCACGCGGGGGGGGGGGGGGATTTCGATTGTTACCGCACACGTCGCAGCTGCTGCCGGGCAAAGTCTCACTCTTCGAAACGGGTCCGATTGTGACTTGTGTAAGGGCAATGCCAAAGCAAAGCTGAAAATTTTACGAAGCAAAGTTGGAAATTTTCTGTTTTATACGCATGCCTGCATTACACGTGTATGTGTTATGTACGTGCCAGGAAGTTTCCGTTTTATACACAAGCACGCGCACATTTAAGTTGGAAATTTTTCGTTTTAAATACACACGTATTTATGCGCATTGCATCATGTATTATTACGTGTCATGCATATGCGTGGCAATTTCTAACCCATCTTTATGCTATTTGAGGTTCTGACCCCGCAACACGACACCCACTGCACATGTACAATGGTACAGGTATATCCCCGCATATGTATATCCGTATATCCGGCAGCTCTACACGTATCGAGACGGAGCAAAAAGACCTATGAAGTGTCTGCGTGGCGCGCGGAAGACAATTTTATTGACCAATTTGCAGGAATTTAAGACACGCAGCCCACCCGCTCGACAGAGCTCCTTTAAATAACCAGCTATAAGTTGAAGCGCCACGGTTGGACTGCAGAGTCGCTGTAGGCTCACTGCTCAAACTCAGTTGCTGACTGCCGTGGTTCATTGTTAGCTGTGGCTTTGTCGGCTACTAAAAAATACTATTATCATAAAGACATGCAATAACAATAGTACTAACAAAACAAAATAAGTACTAATTAACTATTTTGAATACTTATTTTATACCAACAAACGAACGGTAGATAAATACGCAGTGTTCGGTTCTGTAAGGCAATAGATCAACTGTTGCAACATTGCACTGTTTCCTACAAAATGGGCCATGTAGTTGTGTATTCATTCAAACAGGCTCATTATCATTCTATAGGGCCCGTGCTGGATTTAGAGGATCAGCTTCACGATTGGTCCATCTGCTTCATTCATCAACCTATAGACCAAAATCAGCTTATTGAATGTTTTGTATAGAGAAACTAAGCTGTTAGGTGTATTAAAAATGTTCATTTCGATTTAAATGCATGAGCTGTACACTGGAGCATGATCAGTAGTGAAGCAGGCCTATCGTGTGTCGCGGCGCAGAGAACACAACCTTGTTTGTTTTTGTAAGCTGTTCAGACCAACCTGCATCTCAGTGGCAAACCAGCGCCTATAACGCACAGGGCCTACAGTGGGCAAACTTTCATTGGGGGCTGCACAATAAACATCAGACTCCAATAAATCATCAATATAATAACAGCCTACTTATTGATATCAAAACGCCCCTTGCATCAATTCTCTAACAGCCTTCTCTATAGGCAGGAATATTACTAAATTTGCTCCATAGCTTTCAGTGCCCATCCTTTAACACGTTTTAAATTGTTTCAAAAAAGTCTGCAATACTAGATAACCGCTATGCCCATAGCCAGCAATAAGAGAGGGCCAAGCAGATAATTATCGCGTCAAACTTTTGACGCTAACTTCGTTGCAACTTTTTAAACATCTCCTTTCCGTTCCTTCGCTTTTTTTTCCCAGCTCTCCCCATTGCGCCGCTCAATAAATTAAAATTAAAACGCCTCTCAAAACTCGACGCCACAAAATTTGCCAGGTAATATTACCGCACGCCCCGCCTTGCCCCAAACCACCGGATATCGTCTGAAAATATCGCGAGGGCGCTGCTGCGGCGATAAGGACTCGTGTTCGCTCGTTGAGCGTGCGCCAGGAATGCAGTTGTGTTTTCAGAACGAGGGTCATGTGGCGCCAGTGGCGAGAGAACTCGAGTAACTCCTGGGGGGGAGGGGGGGCCAGGGACCGAGCAATTGTTTTAAATGGTTAGCGCGTGTCAACATTGCAAACGGATCGCGCAATGACAAGATAATGTGGTGAAACTATTGTAAGCAATACGCGGCGGACGAGCTTATGGTGTTCAGCGCGGTTGCAAATATTCACCTACACTCCGATAGCCTACACACGTATCAATTTGGGTGGGAAAAAACAGGAAACGTTTCAAAGGGGATAAAATGAGCCCCTCACAAAGTAGAAAATGTAATCTTTGATGCAACAATAGCTTACCATCAAGGGGGGTCCAACGACAACTGCCACAATCTAAGAATTTTTATTCTTATAAATATATATGGGTATATAAACCACCAAAATTTGATACAAGCAAATATTTAATATCAAATGTCTAGCTCAAGCCATCTAGGCATATCCGGCGTTATCAAGTCAGCGCACCTACAGCTCGCTACAGTGTCTCGGTTGGTCCCCAGCTGTAGTGTCCGTGTTGAAGACATAGTGATAGTCATTTTAGGAGCTTAAGGACCGTGTGTAGCAACGAAGACTAATACAGTCCGGTTCTGTGCGGAGGGCCACGCACAGACCGCTCCCCCTCTCTAGTCACTTTTTACGGCTCGCCCGGTAAGCTCTGGGCTGCAATTCTTCGTTCCCGTGCTTGCAGGGGTTAAATTAAAAGCAGGGATCGTGTGGGGGGGAGGGGGCAGTCTGCCTCTGGTAAAACTCGGCGCGGCGCAGGGTTATCTCTCAACAACAGCGAGACGAGGACGAGAACGACTAGATGGCAGCAGCAGGGGCGAGGAACGCGGAAATAGGGAAATATGAGCAATATAACCGGGACTGCAGCGGGAAGTTTTGTACAAGTAAAGCCTAGGCACCCACAAGCTGAAGGCAACGCGGTAACACAGGTGCTTGGCAGATCCGCCAGTTTTCAATCTGCAATCTGCGTTGAACGTTGAACGGGTTCATTATACTAAGACTTCGTGACGGATGAGCCAAAGCCTCCCATGAACTTTCATTGTGTGTAAAACATCACAAACGGTTTAAAATTGATGATCACCTATGAATTGCATAAAATGAAGAGAACAAAACGGTTAAGCTACGAAACCCACCAATAGGCCTACGCTAGATCTAACATTCATGCATTCGAGAAAGCACGGTTACATTGTCTTGATTCTCTTTGTCATATTATGATCCCTTGATTTGGATTGAGCAAAACTTTTAAACTAAAACTAGAATCGCCACACTTGGAAAGTATCAGCAGTGCGGAACAAATTAATTGAAATCATCTGGTGAAGTAAAACAGGAGAGCCTTCGCCTAGATACCAACAATAAGTATTCTCTAGAGCAGCGCCTAGAAAATCAAACCAGCCTGTACTGACCAACGTCAGGTTCTGTTTCGTCCACCACAATTCTCGCCGTCATCTTCAACTTCAAGTCGGTGATCAAGTAGAGTCTGAGCAAATAATCAGGATGTATCCGTGCAGTCAAATACTACTACCGTTCTACTCGAGACTACAGCGTTATGTCTACATAACGCATATCGTTTAATACTGCAGCGTTAAAACCGTAGAACGGGTAGAATCATTTAGACCGACGACTAAAGCCAAGTTTGTAGTAGGATAATGTAATAGAGCGTCGGTGGTCAGTCTGTGTCTATTCATTCAAACAAGCTTTCGATGGCGCAGCAATGTTTCTAAACTAACATTAGACCTAATTGTTGTGGTGTCTAACGTCTGTATTATACTTCTGCTTCGCAGCTGCTGCAGTCGGCATTAGCACCGTGGCGGGAGCTGCACTACTACTGTACGGTGTATTGGAGACCAAGTTGGCGGCAGCAGACAGGCTTACGTGCTGCTGGAAGTTCAGCTGCTGCTGCTACAGCTGTAGTGATTGTACTGCGTCTGCTGCTGTACTTGTAGCTATTGTTGCAGCTGCTGCTGCTGTTTCAGCTGCTGCTGCTGTTTCAGCTGCTGCTGCTGTTGCAGCTGCTGCTGCTGTTGCAGCTGCTGCTGCTGCTGCAGCTGTTGCTGCTGCTGTTGCAGCTGCTGCTGCTGTTGCTGCTGTTGCTGCTGTTGCTGCTGCTGTTGCTGCTGCTACTGTTGATGCATTTGTTCGTCAGCGTATTGTAGACAAACCATTGTATCTCTCATAGCCTCCGTGCAGCCAGCACGGTGGTTCATTAATGACGTTATCTCAGTGATCTCACGCTTCCACACGTAGCACTAGCCACAATACCAATAGTAGCCTACGTCTGTTTTAATAGGTACGTGTACCACTACTCTAACACCTAATACGATTTTTTCAAGCCTTAACTGAACTCTGCCGGTATGAGAAGAGCGTGAAAGGTATCGGGTCTTTTCGGATCCCTGCGAAAATATATAATTTTGTCATAAAATTCGATAACTTTTCTATGCAAATGCATTTGGACAAGCTCTTCTCCATTTTTTGAAGTTCAAGCTTCATCTTTAGGCCTGTATGTAAAAATTTTGAGTAAGAACGTACAATGTGAAGGAATATATCGCAACATTACATCGTCTACTATATTTATTAGTGTATACAATAGCGTTTATGAAGACACAGCAAACAGCTACTTTTACTGTTCATTGAAATAAGTTCGTCGAAACAAGTCTTTTAGATATCCAGAATATAAATCAACTATGCAAGTTGTACCTTCTACTTTCTACCACACACACACAGTCTCATCTTGTAGAAATATTCCATTTTCTAAACTATTCTTCCACGCAAAATCCACTCAGTTAATGGAAATGGGTCTATATTTATTTCTGCGTATTTCATTCAGACTATTGATAAGTAGGCCCGTAATGAAAACGTTCAAGTATTTCAATTTAGTTGTGCCAGCTGACAAAATAAATTTTTCAGAGAGCGACAAAGCAGTCTTTTATAAACGATAATAATAATACATCGTCTTCAACAACAGTCATCAATAAAACACATGCAGAATATCAATACGAATATCAAACGCCAGAAGAATGCTTTTATTTAAGACTTTCAATATCAAATTCTTCAAATTTCAATCCCCAAAAATCCCTGAAAGTCAACAAGTTAGTTCGATTGTGCCTCAATTACACAACGTCTGGAATCATGCATCAGCCAAAGTGTGGAAGGCCCAAGCTGCGGCCGGCCCAACCTGTGGCCTGCCCAAGCTGCGGCCGGCCCTAGTTGCCCCCGGACGTTCTGCTGCTGCGGTCATCCGGGACCTCGTCGCCTGGCCCGGCCTCTCCTGCCTCGGCCTGTGGCCCATTGCTTGCCCTCTGCCCGTTACTGGGTCGGCGTTCCTCGCTGGCCCTTCGGCTCTCTTCGCTGGCCCTCTGACCCTGCCCCTCGCTGGCTTCGCCTCCGGAAGCCCGCGATGCGTCGCTCTGGCGTATCTCTCCCGAGCCCTTGCTGCCGCGCGCCCCCCCCGCCCCCTCAGTCACCCTCACCTCCATGGAGGCCCCCGACAACCCCGTCTCTCGATCCTCCCCCGGCGCTCCCCCTAAAGCGCCAGTGGCCCTCGCGCCACCCGATCCACCACTGCCGCGCACTTTCAGGTCGTCGCCCGACTTTACGGCCCCCGAGGCACCAGTGGCCCTCGGCCCTCCTGAGGCTCCAGTGGCCCTTGGCGCCCCAGAGGCCCCGGTGGCCCGCGGTCCATCGCTAGCTCTCATTCCGCTGGAATCCGCCACAGAGCCCTGGTGGAGCAAAGGAAAATAATAATAATTTCAGAGCAGAAATCAATTGTATTAAATAAAACCATTAACTAAGATGAAAAATGATGGTAAAACATGCGTAACGATACGCCTGTATCCTATAAACAGGCGTAGGCAACTGCTCAGCCTTTAAAAACCATGTAGGTCTACGTCATCATTGTCGATTGTCCCACACAATGCAATACCTGCCCTTTGAAATCGGGTGCACAATCTGCATCTAACAAAACTTTTGGCGCACTGCGACTGATTAACTGAAGTCTGTGAATAGCAGCGAGGCGCCGTGGCATAGTGGTGCAAGCGCCGGGATAAGAAATCCCGCGTTAGGGGTTCTAAAATTGTTGCTTTCAACTAAAGAAACCATTGTGTTATACAGGACCTTCAGCAAGAACGTTTAGTGCACAAATCTCGCTAGCTGCTAATCATCGTACAGCGCCAGGATAATTTAAAATTTTATTTGGCATCAGGAAGGGCATCATTCAGCCACAAAAACCAACCTCCAGCAGTCCCATCAGAGACAAAACCAACCAACATGGACGCATACAAATGAAGAAGCTCTGGGGTCTGACCATGGCCTGCGAGGAGCTGCCGCCCCCGCTGACGCGCTGGGGGGTCGGGTGCGCCCCCGAGTTTCGGAAGTGGGGACCCGCCAAGCTGGGGCAGTGGGTGCTGAGGAAGTTACGTGGTTGGATGTAGCCGTGCTGCTGCTTGCTGCGCCGGGGGGCAAACAAAGAACAAGTATAAGAGCAACAGCACATTTTAATAATGCGAATTTGGGTTAAGAGATGGCCAGTTAATGACATTGGTCATAGCACTGTGATGCCTTTAATCACGTCCCAGTTGTGGGATTGTTTTCGTGCTTTTTTATTTTCTTTGATGTTCTTCCAACCCTGTATCGTCTTCAAGTCGTCGTCTGCACTACCATTCACACGGGTACAAACAGGTATGAGATACCTTTGCTTGCAGAAATACATCAAATTTGAATGATGCAAATCCCCCTTACTCACGCCTGTTCCTCGAGGTACTCGAGGGCCGTGTTAGCGTCCTCCATGGTGATCTCTCCATCGTTGTATGCGAGGTAGAGGTAAAGGTCCTTGAACATGGGCATGGGCACGCGCGCCGCGCCCCCATCAGGGTCGGCGGTGAGGATCTCACACAGCAGCACCATCGAACTCGTGATGTCCTGGGTGAGCAAAGAATTCTATCAAATGTAGCCAACCCACATGATCCCACTAATTGTCACCCACAATCATTGAGAGATTTGTTAAATGCCATAAGTCAAGATCAAGTGTAATTTTTTCCAGTCCCAGTAGTTCACCGGAGCGCGCCTAAAAATGCGACTTTTTGTGTGCGATTTTGGAGGTCCTTTGAGAGGCTTTCAAAATTTATTTAAATTCGTGATGTCACTATTCAATTTAGTTTAATTTAGCTCGATCAAGCTTTCCAGGTTCCCCGTGGCCTTCATAAAAAAAATTTGGCCCGCGTCGCAATAAAAATAATTTTGACCATGATGAGGGAGAGGAATTTAAGGAAGCTTTTATGGTCTGATTTGGGATTTTTTTTCACGTACGTTTCTGAGCCAGGAGCAGGTGACAGCAAGGAACCCGAGTCACTGCACGCGGCCCGTCAGATCCCTGATACAATAACATATCTATCTATATAATCTATATATCTAAATAGCCGTTTGTTTGTCGTACGTTTCTGAGCGAGGAGCAGGCAAGCGCGAGGAACCTGAGCCACTGCACGTCGCCCGTCAGATCCCCAATGCGCACGAGGTCGTCAAAGACTTCCTTCGGTAGGCTCAACGCCTCCCACTTCTCCTCAATCAGCGACACCGGCATCGTCTTCTTTGGGCCAAGCTGCTCAGAACAGCATGGAATGGCGCGGAACAGCATGTCAGAGATTGGAAAATGTGTCGACTGAATTCTAGAAAGTATGGCTGAGTATTGCGGCCCTTAAGTGAAACTATGCGCCAGCGATTAAAAAAAGTATCAATTGAATTTGCAAATAATAGCTGAGCTTTGTAATTCTGAAGTTAAACTATGCGTCGTCGATTGGATAAAGCCTCGACTGAGTTTTAAAAGTTACGATTGAGTTTCGTACCTCTGAAGCAAAACTGCACATGTATCAGTGATCAAAAAAGTGAAAACTTACTTTTTTTATGAGCGGGTTTTTTGTCTCCGAAATAAAACTGCGTATCGGTGATGAGAAAAAGTTTTGGTAAGGTTTCAGTCATTTTGAACGGAGCTGCGACTAAAGATGCAGCCAAATCGAACGACATCCATTCCATAATAGGCCCATGCTGTAATTCAGAACTATACTATAAGCACAAATATCAGCATTAGTTATGCTGTACAGCGGTTCATAGCACCTTCCTTGATCAATAACGATCATGTAGGTGTAGAATTCTAGAGGATCTGATCAGTACCTGTCGGTTGAGCACGCGCAGTAGTTCCGGAGTGAGACCCGTGTCGTTCTTCTGTGTCGCGACATACGTCTCGAGTCGCGTCTTCGCTGGGGGAACCTCGTTGTTCGCTATCGCGTGAAAATATCTGCCGCAGCAGCAGACTTCAGATATTAACCCATTAAGTTAATTTTTTTAATTCATTACATTATCGCATAAACTCACAATTTCGATGAATTTATTACAGATATTAGAAAAGTTCAGGATCATCTATAGCATACTTATTAAAGGGTGGTACCAGTGCCACTGTTCTTCTCTTTTCTGTTCTGAACTAGCTGTTCTGTACTGAACTGCTCTGTTCTGAGAGCATGTTCTGTTCTGAGTGCATGACAGGCAGACTCGTCGAAGCTCGTTGTGTGTCGACTGGGCTTGTTGTGGAGTTCTGTTCTGTTCTGTTCTAAACTGAACTATTCTGAGCTGATCTATTCTGCTCTGGACTGAACTGTTCTGATCTGAACTGTTCTGTTCTGAACTGTTCTGTTCTGAACTGTTCTGTTCTGGACTGCTCTGTTCTGACACACTGACCTATTTTCACAACAGCCAAAAGTACTTACGCGGCCGACCAGGCGAGAACGTCCTTGGGTTGAGTCCTGATGGCCGCCTTGGTAAACTGTTTGAGGATGTCGGGCAGGTCGGGGGGAACGTGGATCTGCTGCGAGCAGTAGTAGGGGTCCTCCTGCTGCGGCATTATCGGCATCTTGGACGATGAAGGAGTGAAGGCTGTCCAGCTTAAACGAAACAAAGGGAGAGTTTTTAAAAATCATCAAAAAGTTTAATTCCGGGCCGCATCATAGATAGGCAGTGCGCATAAAATATAGGCTTGCTTACTACATTACGCCGTTTAACTAAATATGATCCTCAACTAAGTATGATCCTCAACTAAATATGATCCTCAACTAAATATGATCCTCAACTAAATATGATCCTCACCTAAATACGATCCTCAAATAAGTATGATCCTCAACTAAATATGATCCTCAACTAAATATGATCCTCAACTAAACATGATCAACTAAATATGATCCTCAACTAGCTATCCTCAATTAGCAAGCGTGGTATAGGAGGGCCTACTATGATCATTGGCTTACATAAGTTATAAACTAAAATTACACCTGAAATGAATCTATATCTTCATGCTTTTACCAATAAGGCAAATGCAAATGAAAATGCATAACCTTAGATAAAAAGTTTATATTTTTTAATTTTGGGCTATTAGGCAAAGGGGAATCGACGAAATACCGGATGCAAAGTTGTCTCTGAACAACTCAGTCGTCGCAAGATTTCCGTTGACAACAAAACGTTGCTATTGACGACGGCTCGCAGAAAATAATGACGACGCCAACTTCCTTTTCTTCTTTTTTTATGATAGTTGCCTTAGTAACTTAGCACACCGGTTAAACCTGCACCTTAGGCCTATGATCTAACTTATTATCTAAAGTAATCATTTGGACCAGCTTAGTGAGAGCTTAGATTCGAATCTGTAACACACATGGCAGGCCTAAAAGCATGCATTGTCGCTATTCAGTTTGATAATCTCAATGCAGTTAGTATTTTTATATTTAGCCTACTTCACAGCCATTAGTCAAACCCACATTATTGATCAATACTACATCGCCCTTATTAGGAGTTAGTAAGCGCTCCTTTAATCTCTTCGTTCTTAAACAGAACCTAAATTTGAAATAATTGGCGGATTTATCAAGTTTGTAATTGCGCAATAATCCAATAATTTTTTTTTCAACACAATAATCAAGACCAGATCTTTCAATCACTACTAGAAACAAGCCTACACATCAGATTCTAGCCAGATATAACTTTAATTAAATGATTAAAATGTGCATCGCTAATTTGAAGCCCAAGATGAAATGCATGCGATTTGATTGGCGGCAGCAGTTCAAACAATCATTTTTGTTCTTCAAGGATCTAAAAGCTACACTGTACACAACACAATATGCGGACGCAATTAACTTTTATTGCTCCGCTCTAATATTCTGTCATTGGTCATCGATGACGTCATCAGCGCCTCAACTGGCTCGCGATGACGTCACGCTAGTAATGCATGCAATCGGCTACTAATGCTCCCGCTTTAATATTCTGTCATTGGTCATCGCTGACGTCATCAACGCCGGCTCGCGATGACGTCACGCTAGTAGTGGATGACGTGCGAGGTAAAGTCCTGCACGCCGCTGCACGTCACGCCACACAGGTTGCACTGCCAGGGGCTGTTGCGGTTGTGCAGGCCCATGTGCAGGTAGTAGAGAATCTGATCTGTGTAGATCACATGGCAGAACCTGCACATCAGCAGCCGCTCGCGATTGGCTGTCGCATAGGCCAAAACCTCGGCACCCGGCAACTGCTCGTTCCTAGAAACCGCATCGATTTCCGCATCCTCCGCTGCATCCACGTCATCCAATGACGATCGCTGCTGGCTGATCGCCGATTGGCTGCATCGCTGCTGCTGCTGCGATGTTCTGTGCTGCTCCAGCTGCTGTGCAGAAGTTCTAGGCTGTTCCAGTAGGACACTGGTATTTGGAAAAATGCGACGAGATCGAAACTCAGCGTTGTCTGTAGACTCTGGTCGCTGTCTCGGAAACAGGCTCTCGCAGCTGCTGACGCCGTTTGAGTTTGAATCGCTCGGGCGCGCGTCATTTCTCGAGGCAATTCTTCTGGTGGGACTTGGTTCACCGTGACCTGGCAGGGTCATTCTCAGCAGCATCAGTTCCTGTTGTCTCAATTTGTAATGCTCCTCACGGAAGCTTACTTCATCTTGCGTTCTTCGAGTACATAGATGTTCATCATATTCTGCTTTAGATGTTGAAGACATAGTTAAATCATTTTTAACTCCGTTATTTTCCGTCCCATTGTCCAGTTTTCTCATCTTCCTATCCAGTTGACCATCATTCATTCCATCTTTCCTTTCCAACAAATCAATTTTTGATTCTTCGTCTGGCTTTTGAAATGACTTTTCAGTTGGCTTTGCCTTCTTCGAATGGGGAGATATTATTGCCCAGCTATTCGCTTGATCGCGCTCCAGCACAAGCTTGTTGGTAACAATAGGCTCAAGCTCTCCGTGTGTAGTTTCAACAGAACGACTGCGTTTCAGGCTGGCGCTTCTGATGACGTCACCACTACTACCACTAAGGGTACTGACGCCAGCATGGCTGCTTTCTACGATCATATAATTAGACAGGGTCCCGCTCTCTTGCGCTGACATACTTCTAGTCGGCGGCCCTGGTTTTTGATCACGACAACTTATTTTTGATGAATGTTCGTTCTTTGTCAATTTCCCCGAACTGTCTGCATATTGTCGCTGCGTTTCATCATACTTTATTTCCTTGTAGTTCATGCTCCTTTTCTCAGTCAGGTCAGTATTAACATTTCTCTCATCGAGGACTGATCCGGGCTGATCCAGGGATCCAGCTACGATCTGTTCGGATCCGTTACGGCGGAGATCATCCCGGTGATCCTCCCGCTGCAGCCACTGTCTCACGCTCCGCTGCCCGCGCGACAGCAACCCGCCCAACTGCCACTTCACATCTCTCTGCAGCGCCTGCTGATGTAGCCTTCCGCCGCTGACGTCATCGCTAATCCCGGACCTGCCCAGGATGTCGTCCGGCAGCAAATAGTCCGGCACGGCTTGCTCTCGCTGCCTGATGCCAGGGTGGTTCTGCAGCTGTGATGCGGCTAAGAAATCCCGCGCGAAATGGATCTCCCCGCGGTGAAACCGCGCCATTTCTGCCTGCGCCATCACCGCGTATCCGTTTACTTCTCCGAGAGCGCCAAATTTCAGCGAATTTCTTCCGCTTTCCCAGTCATCGGTTTCTTCTCCGTCGCCCGGTTTTTCGAGGGGAGCCGCTTGGCGCCCAATGCGCCCCGCGCTTCCAACACGATCAGGCTCCGAGGTGCTGAGATTCAACGGAGAGAGGATAAACGAACGAGGCAGTATTCCGCCTTGGTCTTCGTCTTCGTTCTTTTCCTCTCTCATCATCACCATCGCCGCCGCCGCCGCGGAATCTCTTTCTGCCCCAGTCGAAGGCGAAATCCGCGAGTCGGATGAACCCCGAGCTTGTTCGCCCCTGGCTGCTGGGGAAGCCGCGTAGTTCTGCTGGCGGGGGGTGAGGGGTGGAGGGAGGGACTGCAGGGCAAGGGGCGGGGCCTTGGCCGTGCTGGGGGGCGGAGCATCGCAGGATTCGTTCTGGGCGCGCATCATCATGTGGAAGGCGTACGAGTCGCGGCTCGCAAACACCGAGCGACAGTCGATGCAGATGAATATACTCTGCATCTTGATCTGAATGTTGATAATAGAAATAATAATAACAAAATTAAAATTGAATATATAAATCTTTAATTCACCACGAAGGCAGAACATAATAGAGAAAGATTAACTTAAATACACGTTGTACACGCAGATAAAGTCAGGCATTATTCACTATTTATTCCTTATTCATTATTAGACAGCTGTGCAAAGGACGACCTACAGGAGTGGACTTCACGTAGCTCAGAAAAGAAGCATTCGGCCTAGTAGGATAATCTGAGATACATCACGTAGGCTACCAAAAGCTGCATCGATGCGCTATAGAGAGCAGCTATAAAGTGCCTGATAAAATTTGAACGGTTAAAATTTCTAGGCATAACATAAATTATTAATTAGGCCCCTGTATCAATAGGCCTAGCATAAATTTTTTGCCTGAGCTGAATGGTTTGCAAGCGTCTAGTTTTTCTTTGTTTTCTCATTATACTCTGTTATACTCCGTTATACTCTGTCATACTCCGTTATACTCCGTTATGCTCCGTTATTTCTGTTTCTGGTAGTTATTTGTTTTCAATGATCCACAGCACACAAACCCCCCTACCTTCATCTCCCGATGCTTGGAGCTGTCGAGGTGCGCGAGCAGCGCCCGGTAGCCCCTGAACTCTGTCGCGCAGATGGCGCACGAGTACTCCCCCGCCGCTGCCCCCGCGCCCCTCGCGCCCCCCCCAGCCCCCGCGGCCCCACCGGGCGCCCCCTCCGTGTGGAGGGCATGGTGACGCAGCAGGGACTTGCTGGAGGAAAAACGTTGAACGCACACGAGACAGATGAACCCGTCACCCTGCAGGGGGCGAGCAGCAAAATATAAAAAAATACTTTAAGATAATTGACAACTGCAAATTTATCTTTAAACTGCGACTCTCGTGTACATTTTTCGTGTACAATTATGATGCCAGTATTGTTAAATTCTCTATTTGCATCCGCACAAATCGTCATCGACAGCGCAGTAAAATATGGGGTGAGGAGCAAACCGAATTATCTCCCTGCGACTCCTACCTTCTCCGCCTATATTTCGTTTTTTGTTCTTAATCTGATGCTGCTCACACATTAAACTCAAAAACTAAAACGAATAACATGCATAAAATATACATACACGGAAAGAACCTTAGATGAGGGTCCTATACCTTGGGGTAAGCTCCGAGGATGTCCCGGTGAGCCCCTGTGATGTGGAGAAGCAGCGCCTCCAGTGTGGGGAAGTAGGTGTCGCACGCGTAGCACACGTGCGTCGTGTTGAAGTGCAGCAGCTTGTGCTGCAGCAGGGCGTCGAACCGGCACAGCTCCCCCTGACACACCTGGCGGCAAACAGATGCATGTTACACATCTTATTGCGATAAGGTGTGGCGGCGCTGTGGAGGAGCAAAGTGGAACATTGCCCCCCCCCAACTCTGAAATTTAGTCTTCCCACTAGCCTTCCTGCATTCAGGCTCCTTTCCTCCCCTCATCTCTCCCACCCCCCAAAAAAAATTCAATTCCCATACCCACCCCCCGACCCGGATGTAACTTGCTTCGAAGTCTATGTGAAATTGAATGCGATGAAAATGATTGATTAAAGAATTTTGAAAATCAGTTAGCATTTGACAAAGCCATCATTTGTCAGCCATGAGTTTGAAGGTACTTTTTTTTGACTCACATGCAGTGTATGTCTGTTTTGTACCCTACAAAATATAGTAGTCCACTAGAAATTAGCACTAATTTTTTGCACAAAATGCACAGAAAAACAAAAAAACCTTGAACCGTATCCAAACGCTCAAAGATCGCGGACACCCCGCCTATAAACTATACCACTCTCACTCGGCTTACCTCGCAGACATAAGTCTCGGTCGTCGAGCGAGCAGAGCGCAGGTAGGGCCTCCGTCTCGGCCCCATCTTTGACATACCCCCCATCGGCAGCAGGGGCATTCTATGCCCCCCTGCTCCCCCAAGAAGGCCCCCCACGTCGGCACCTCCCTGATCGAACCCCGGGTCTTCCACAGACTCCGTCTTGATGATGCTCTGTCCGAGGGACATGGAGAGGCAAGGGCTGGACCCCCCGGGGGCTGGCCCGACCGATCCCGGGCCCTGCTGGGGGCGAGGGTCCCCTGAGCCCCCTGGTGCCCCGTCGAAGGCGTATCCAGCCATTGGAGAAGGAACAAATTGGTTCGCTTATCGAAAGCGTTTCAGTAAAAATTATTGTCCAAGAGTCTATTTTAGTGAAAATATCTAATATTTTTTATCCACTGTACCAGTAATTGTATCGAAGTTTAAAGTTGCAGCAAGTGAGATCGATACTGCCTGTGAAGAACCAGTAGGCATAAGTCTAAAAGAGCTTCCTTAATACTAACTGCATTCAAGCAGTAGGCCTATCTTTCACTGCATAAGGTGTGACGTCACGATTTCGTCACAATGATGACCTCACAATTTTATGTCTCCACTGTTCACGATCTACTAGAATAATAGGCTACAATGCTCACGACTCACTACAACGTCACAATGACGTCACAAGATTATGACGAACGTTCAATGACGTCCAGAGAATGACGTCACGATGCAATGAGGAGAAGTTGTGACATTCTGAAGATGAGTAATGCCCTGAAATAGAAATGTTTTAAATGCAATTAATGCAATTTTTCGATGCGAAAGCGAACAACAGTTGTTAATTGTCTGATCTACTCGATTCACCAGGCTACAACGAGGATAATGTTTTATTGAACACCAGTGCAATATCCATTAGTGACTTTCAAGACGAGGCGCCGGTGCTCAAATTAAGCCTAAGCGTATTTAAGCCCACATCAACATTATCGGGTAATAAATTATGTACGCGCGGATGATCTATGCAGTGGACTGGGGAGGATGTTTGATGCTCAGAGCCCAGTTGAAAATTGGCGTTCCCCTCAGTGGCAAAATTCACGACCGAGGGGGGGGGGAAGGGGCAGTCACAAAAAGTCAAAGTTTTCGTGCGCTCATTCTTGTCAGATGACACACAATTATAAAGTTAAAAAAATCGTCAATAACAAAAAGCTAAATTCACGTTTTGGCATCCTCTTGGCATGTCTGCGGCGCCCACTTAAAACGTCCCATGGGGGGCAGAGCGCCAGGCACACCCCCCTCCCATTCTCGCTACTGGATCTAAGCCTTCTGCGAGATAACATAGAACAGTATTTTCGTGCAAAGGCCTATGAACCTTGGCGAACGAATAAAAAATTTACAGCGAGCAATTATGCCAGTATTAGACATAACGACTCCGTGGTGACAAACGACCCTGCACAACATTATTGATGAAGGTACATACTGCTTAGTTAGTCTGTACAGAATTGAATAACAACTATTAAACAAACAGCCATTCATTAAAACAATACCTACGGGGCGCTTCATTTAAGGCTTATGATTCATATCCCGATCGATAGTGTAGTGGTCTGGACAGTGGACACTGGACAGCTCCATGCTAGGCCTAAGCTTAGTCTTTTTGGTGACTACGACGAGAGTGATAACTATACGAATCTTTTATTCGCCACGAGAGAGAACGTAAATCACGGAGATCGAAACAAATCTAAACAAACGAAATGCACGGTAAGCGTAAGCACTCCGCTGGATAACTGGATGCATAATGTGCGCGTGTATGTTAGATAGATTATAACCATAACACCGGAATGAGAAAAAAGCAAACTGGGCAACAAATTTGTAAATCAACCGCGTGTAGGCCATGGGCCTATTTAAAATGTAAAGCAGGCACAAGCTAAAATGCATGACCGCATAGGCAGAGATGGCGCAGGAAAAATTACTCAACTCTGCTATTCACACTTGGAGTTTGAGCACTGATGACCAGCTTGGAATATCGGACCCGTAATTATTACGCGCCACTAATGCAACAGCGGGTTATCATTGACAAGACAGCCTATACTATGATCTGAAAAGAAGAATTACATATTCGTACACATTACAAATTCTTGTCATGCTTACGAATCTTGCACATATTACAGGAATCGTTGTACGAATTGGTTCAAAAAATTATAGGAAACGTCTGTAGCCTACAATCAAATATCTTAAAACGTTAAATCCAAAATCCTCCATTACATTAAAATGTTAATTAATGTCGGCAGCCGTGTGGGGTAGAGTGAGCGGTCGGCGAATACGTGACTGGGCAGTGGATAAATCGCAGCTTTGAAATAAAATAATTCATCTTACCTCTAGTATTGATCGATCTGCCACGTGACAATCTCATTTTTGCGCCGTGCGCGCCAGCGACCATAACAATGATTACTGACATAGCTGTTCTAGGTCGAGTACATTTGTACATTCAACTACATCGTATAGTCCAAATTCTTTGATCCGTTCTTTCGATCGGCGAACGTACGATGTGAAACTGCGCCGCTTACGGGTGACACGTCAGCGGCGGAGGCGAGTCGTAGCGCTTTAATGCTGCAGTTAATATGCATTAGAAGGACGGCTGTACGCCCACTGCGACTGCAGTGTGAGAGGAGAGAGAAGTGGTCAATATTTGATGCGGCGAGTCTAACGCGCGTTTGTTTGGCCTCGGGCTGAACGCCGTGAACGGCCGATGGTCGACGTTCTGCCAGCGGAGCGGATCCGTCGTGTGGTTATAGAGATTGACGCTGGATGAATTGCATTGGCAGCATCCAACTGATACAAGCCGTAATAACCTGAGAGTGCGTGGAAAAAAACGTCATTTAATAGAACAGGCCTAACCAAGTCAAAGCAATGGTTTTGCCCGTTCTTCTCATTTTTATGCAGTAGAGTGTGAAAGCTTTCAATTACAAATTATGATCCGAAATAACTTTGAACGTTAGCTTGCATCAAACACGATCCGCTTTCATTATTTGTCTATCGATATGACACTGGCATAGGCCTATCCGTGCGTGTTCCGTCATGATAACGGTAGAACCGGGCACCCAGTATATTATAGCTGGACCAATAGACGGTATTTTGGAGATACGATTTACTTCCCTCTAAAACGAAACCCTTCCTATGCATCCGCATGCATGGTAATAGCGCGCTGAGCGCCAGTGAAAACGTAGACTATCCTACTTTGTTCGCCGTGGGGTCGTTAGCCAGAGGCTGCTAAGCCTTCGTTCTCCCGCTGCAAGTACGACCCATAGGATGCCAACGCTATGAAATATGCACGGCGCGCATAAATGTTTAAGCACGAGCGACATCGCTACGCGATATTGAAGGATGGTGTTTTTGAAGCGCTGTCTGGGGATCGGCCGATCCACGGGAGCTGCTAGCCAATGGAAGTTCGGTTGCTAATGACCCCAGCTGAGCCAAATGCGAACTCGGAAGTTTGTCCACCTTAGCTCCGCTTATTTCTAAACATAGAGCATTAATCAACGTTTTGTCGGTGTCGAAAATGCAGAGTGATGTCGTTAGTATGAACCACTAGTAAAATTGCAAGCTATGGCCACTTAAAAATTGCCTTCAGAGACTCATTTCACGTTGGTCAATGAAGAGTTTAAATCTGATCTGAGATCATTATCGTAGTCCAGCCAATCAGCGCAGTGAAAACATGATCTAGGATCTATTTCATGCGAGACGATTGATGGATCCATTATCAGTTGATCATTCGAATAACTTTCTATTGAGCAATGGGGTATTAGACTATTAGTCGTTCAACTGTGACTGCTGTGCATGACAGTCCAGAGACTACGTTACGAGCCTCTCTAATGATCATCTATATTAACCCTCCAATACCCTCCATTGAGTCTATTCTATAAGTCGCACCTACATAATAATCCTATGCCACCGGAATGATATAAAAATTGAAAATTCCGATCTAAAATTCTTCCTCTATTGTTCGAGACTGAATGAAAAATACACCAATTTGTGCTATACGCGAGCAACGCGATCCGCGCCTCGTCAATGAAGGCATTAGCGAGACACAAGAATTGTTTTCACACACAATCTTACGTGATTGTTCCAAAGTGTTGAAGTCAATAACATTTTGTTCGTCCTGATGTAAAATTCATGCGCAAATCTGTCGCGCGGCCGACAATGCGGCCGTGATCATGCGAGACACAACTAGGCCCCGCGCCACAACGCACTCGCGTTGCGACGCGCGTTTCCGGTTTGTCTCAAACCGAACGCCTCTTCGGATATTTAATCAGGCAGCTTATTTGTTCGGCAGATTTCGCACTTTGAAGAAAGATAAGCCACTCAGTGATTCTGCAACCAATCATCGTTGCTTTTCAACGCGCAGGTTATTGGCTTCCTTTAAAGCAGTAAAAGTTCAGCGTAGGCTAGCAAATTAGCAACCCGGTATAATAGCTGACACCTCATGTATATCGTATTTGTATAGCGGGCTAGCCAGGCACCTCGCTAATTGAATTTAAATTGCCACTGAAGGTTGAAGCCATCGCCGAGATTCGCAGGGCCTATATGTATTTACGTTTCTATGATTGTAGGCCTGTGTAGGCATGCGCATGCTTCATTATTTGTGAAGCACCAAAAATATTTCATGCGCACGGAGAACATCATTTTGCTTTAATGAATTGTAGAGAAGGGAAGTGCTGGAGACTAGATCTACAGAATGCGGTTTTAATAAAAGAAATAGGTTTTTAGCCTGGATTTAAATGCGATGAAGGAATACTAATTTTTAGAAATGTTGCAACCCTTGTGACTTAAACAATGGGTCAGGGAACCGCAAATATTTTCAAATAAGAAATTGACGAAGGCGTTGTGGCTTCGGCGTTGTTTCTTTCACGCAAGTATGAAGACTATAAGACTGCGGCTGTAGGAAGTGTAGACACTGCATTGGCGGGAGGGGGGGCGACCCTAACCCTCCAGAGCTATGCTGGGGGGCAAAAGGGGCGATCGACCCCCCCCCCCCTCCCAGAAATGTGAATTTATAATGCAGTGGGGTGGGTTTATGGGTTTGAGGAGAAATAATATTTAATATTTATTAGAAATAATGATATCCAAACGAAGCATGTATATCGCGCTTCTAATGCGCCAAAAATATTTCATGCAAACGAAGATGGAAAAAGCATTATTCGCTCGAATCGTAGGCCTAGATGCGAGGAAGTAAGTGAATAGGCCTAACTTTATATCTTTGAATTAGATTCCTCGCCGAATGCCACAGCTTAAGCGAGGCGATTTTCTCAACGTTAAACGCCTAGCGGTGGCTTTACGCGTGCTGCTGCAGCTGCAGCGGTGTTAGGCCACAGGCCTGCGCTGCATTGACAGCAGCTGCTGATGCGGCAATAGCAACGCTAGCGGTTGAATAATAGATGATGAGGCGTGCCAGTCATACAACATGCATGCGCGCCGAGACTAACGCTGACGTTTATGCCGTCTGTGCGCTTTAATGCGAAATTCTCTGGCAAACTCGCGACTGCGCAGTGTCGAAAGCCGGCGCCATTCATTATTCATAACGGGCGCATTTATTATTCAGTCGCTGCTTTAACGCGGCTGACAAGAGAGTGATGTCTACAGGCTCTTCTAGTGCTTGTGGCTCTCTCAAGTCCGCCGGCTTAATTAGCGTAATCGATCGTTGCCTAGCGTCTACAAAAAATAAAGCAACGTTTAAAATTAGCGTATTGAATGAACGTAAAATTAAATCGTAATCGTACGTTATATATTAAATCGCGTTAAATATGATATTAAATAAATATATTATATACGCTCGTATAGTACTCATTGTTTACGCCCATTTTCTGCTGGCCCGCTGTCATAATTTCTTTGGACACGTTTTTAGGACACAGGCACGCATGGGTAGTATGCTATGCTATAGGCCCGCATAATGGCAGCTTCTTAACGGTACGATATACGCACGCCTGTAAGCTTATAATCAACTATTTAGGCCTTCGTGACATTTCGATATTGACATCGTCTGCGTGTTGAACGAAGTATTCAGTTCGACACGCACCTTGTCGTGGAATTGGAAACAGCGCGTCACGCCCTACACAATGTGAACGCACCGCGGGCAGCGTAGCGCTACACTGAGACGCAAAAGGATTGCGTCGGTTAATAATTGATCTGAAAATGAATCAAAGGCAAGTAGGCGATAGGGAGGTGGGGTGCGGGAAGGGGCGGGGGGAGGGGGGGAGGGGTGGTGGAAGCAACGCTCCGTGAATATGGTAGCAGGGGGTGAGAAATTATGATAAATTATGATTGAACAAGGTTCTCGCGATTGTCTAAAATTTACGCTGTTAATAGCTTTCCCAAAGTTTCATTTTCTGCTTCGAGCCAGTTTAAAAAAAATTGTTAAATAAACGAAACAACTTTTGTCGGTACAGTTTGTGGGCGCGAGAGGGAGGGGGCGTTTGTTTTTTTTTGTCGTAAAAAAAGCAATCCTCCACGCAGTCTTCTTTTCGATCACGTGGCATTGCTGAATCTTTCACCTTGCACCTTGCCATCCGTCCTTGCACCTTTTTGGTTTCGTGACCGATTTTATATATTATAGGCAAACTAACACCACCAGTAAACCGATGCCTAGTATACAGACACTTGTTTTGCGCATAAACAGCGAAGCGGTGATACAACGTACGCTTGCATGTGGGCCTATCTGAAAAAGTTATGCTTGGTGATTCATATCCCCCGCCCCCCCCTCCCCCCCCCCTCTCCCTCCCCCCCCCCCCCCCCCGTTCGCGTAAGTTCCCCTTTGGGGAAGAATACAAAAACTTTCAGCAGCTGTGCCCGCTACCGCGCCCCAGGGCTCTACTGCTTCGATTGGGGGCTGCAGAGAAGGGCACGGG